>NW_025574573.1:0-37159 GCF_020424385.1 Procambarus clarkii | reverse complement strand
GCTAGGTTCCTGGGGTTGGGGAGGGGTTGGCTTGGGGGACTGGACCCCGTTGGACCCCTCCTGGGTTTTTCTACCCTCTGAGCGGGACTTGGTGTTACAAGGAGAGAGTTACAAGAACAGCTGGACTTGGTGTTACAAGGTCCAGCTGTTGCTTCGGGTTCTGGCTCGGTTGCAGCCCATTCCCACGAGAGCAGCCCTTATGGTTCCTTGGTGGCCGGCCCAGTCTTACTTTCAGTCGCTGCTTGATAGGTGTTCGAACCCGAGGCGTTTTTCCCACGGCTCCGCTTTTTTGGCGGGTCAATCGGTCCTGTACGTGACTGGTTCAGCCTTCTCCTAGGCTCTTCGCGTCTGGTATTCTGACGCGGGTATCACCTTCTCTGTGGTGTTCAGGTGGCTTTGTTGACGGTGTCCCACCTGCGTGCTTCGTCTTGGCGACAGTATGACATTTCGTACGCTTTCTCGTGTTTTGTTTCACCTCCGGCCTGCTCATGCGTCCCCTGAGCCGTCCTGGTCGTTGATCAGGGTGCTTTCTTATCTTCTCGGTTTGTGGTAGCCCCTTCGGTTCAGGTTTCTGCTCTTTGGTACTGTTGGTAGATTTGTACGTGTGCAGCCTTTCTCTGTCCTGGCGACGGTCGAGACAGCTGCTTTCCGGAGGGGTTCTTGGGTTATTGATGCTTGTTTGGTTTGGCCGGGGGTGCGTCCTTTGTTTTCCGGTTGTGTTTTTGCCGTTGCCTGCGTACCATGTCTGGGGATGTGCTGTGGTTGATCCGGTTCCCCTTGTTCCCTGTTTTCAGGGCTCGGGTCTCCCAGGTCGTCCGCAGAGTTTTTCCTTCTTCCAGCCTGCCGTCTGTCTTTGCGCCCATGCTGTTCTGACGTTTGCAGCTTTTGCTGCTGTGTTGGCGACATCTACGGCTCATTTTGGGCGCAGGGTTTTGAGGGTCGCACAGGTTCTTGGCCGCCCATTCTTTATGTGTGTCTGCTCCTGTGCGTTCTTGTTGCCTTGGGTCGCTGGTTGTGACCTGTTGTCTCGGCTTTGCATTGCAGAATTTGTGGCGGCCGCCTTCCGGGTTGGCCCTTTCTTTTCCTTCTCTTTGGGTATGAAGCTCCAGGGAGCCGTAGGGCTCCCCACAGAAAACCAGCGTTGAATGTAATGAAACGCCATTTTCTGGGTGAGCCCCGGAGACTCCCTGGAAACCCTCCCTCCGACTGGTTGGTGGTTTTTTTTTCGCGTTGGTTGAAGCTTAGCTTCCGAACTGAAGCTTAGCAGCCGGCACGGTAGGTCCGGGCTCTCCCCCCCTCCCCCTCTCGGGGCGGGGATGGCTGTGCGGATGATCAGCGCGGCAGTAAAGTGTGATGTTTGCTTGTTTGCTTGCTTCCTTGTGATTGTAGGGAGTTTCTACCTCTCTGTTCGGTTTTTTGTTCTAGTTTTTTACCATGTGGGGTTTGTTTTGTTATGCCTACCTTTCTGGGTGCCTAACCCCGGTCGATGGCAGATAAGGAACACCCCAAACACAAAGGGGTTTTCCAGGGCCATTGCTCCCTGAAACCTCTCTGAAGGGGCCAGGTTCTGGCGCTGGTCCCTGGTAGGTCTGAACTCCTTAGCTAATGTCCCGGTCTAATATAACATACATTAGCCCGATAAGCTCCAGGGAGCCTCCGGGGCTCACCCAGAAAATGGCGTTTCGTTACATTCAACGCTGGTTTTTTAGCCCTGTTATCTACACTGAGTTTAATATCTTCCCGAAGAGGCAAAACCACCAAAACTTTGTTCAGCATCTTTTTGGAGTACAACCTCTTTGTGGCACAGATAACTCCCAGATCCATAGGCTAGATGAGAGAGGTTATGTTAGGAGGAAGTGCCATAGACATTATCTTGCCATCATGTGAGGTTAACGTGTTAATCTTGGGGTGGGCAGGCACATTATCAAGCAGCAGCAAAGCCCAAACTTCGCTTGGCCTTATGTTGAGTTTCTTAACGTGATAGGCACAACTTCCCTGCAGAACACGTCATGAAACCAGGAAAGAAAGATCTCCTGTGTAAACCATGCATTTTGTGAGTTTTAATATTTGACTGGCAGTCTGTCCACGCAATGTTGCAAGGCTCTTGGTTTCTTTGATTTGCCAACAATTGCACACGTGGTTCTGGCTGTGCCGTCAGCATTCGCACACACATCATGGTCGACAGCCTGTCCTTGTTGACCTTATGGCCTGACACACAACCCTCACTCCTCATTGCTATAGTTTTTTCTGGTAAATTCCTCCAATACAGGTCAGTTTCATCAGCATTATAAATTTGATAAGAATATAAATTATTTGACAAATGTATGCTCTTAATTTCTGTTTAAATGGTTCTACACTGCTTTCATCTGCACTCAATTTTTCACCGACAATTTTCCTCTTCACAATATTGTGCCTACCTTTGAACCTTGCAACCCCCTCTTCACTGGCTTCGAAATCCTTTATTCCAAGGCTTGCTGCAAGCCTGCTTGCAGCATTTTGTATTTTTGGGTTGCAAATTGTCACTCCAGCTGTGCAGTGCTGAGCAAACCACTTGTACACAGCCTCAGCCAACTGTACATGCGTCTAAGTTTTCATAGATTTTCTACCACACCCCCTCTGCTAGTGCTTGCACCTTCACTTTCACAGGTTGAAATGTATTTCAGAATTTTCTCTTTTTGTTTCCTTATATCAGAAACAGTACTAGTGCCTATATTAAATTCCTTGGCAACACTTGAAGTCGACCGGCCATTTTCACAAAGTTATATAACACGTAACTTCTTAATTGTTAGGACAACCTTCTTCCTCTTAACACCTCCAGAACGATTGATACTGCTACCAGACATAGTCTTAGTTAAAAATGTTCGAAGTTACTATCAAAATAAAAAAGTTATTTAAAAAATATTTCACTAATGGCGCGGCACTGTGGTGTAACACGAGGGTCGAGAGCACATGGCTTGTCCAGGCTTGGACGGGTCCACTTGAGGCAAGGAGGCACGTTACGTAGGCCGCCAGCAGGAAAAAAAATATATATTTCTGGGGGGAGCCCCATCGGCTCCCCGGAGCTATCCAGGCTGAATGGATATGTATAACTTTCTGGCATCAGTCAAAGTGCTAGGAGTTCTTGCCTACCGGGGACCACGAGCCAAAACCTGGCCCCCTCAGAGAGGCACGAGGAGCAATGGCCTATAGAAACCCCCTTGTGATTGGGAGCATTCTATGTATGCCATTGACCGGGACAGGCACCCAGAAAGGTAGGCGCCCCAAAACAAACCCCTATTCTGGTGAAATTATTGCTACCGAGAGCCGAACGAGTTGACAGAACTCCCCAAACAAAATTATAAAACTAGCATGACGTCATCATGTCGCCGCGCCACCGTCTGCGCAACCCCCTTCCTCCCCGAGAGGGGGAAGGGGGAGCCCCAGACCCTCCACGCCGGCGATAGTGGAGTGTGTTTCGGGCATTCGTTTCGGGCAACGCGTTGTCATTGGTTCACGTGTCTCTTCGTACCTTCCAATATTATTGGAACGTCTGTTGATTTTCGATGTGGTTTCCATCGGGTCTTTTGTCGGCCTTGTTGGTTCCCTTCCATCATCTGTTTTCTTTTGCTTCGTTTTCGCCTTGTTTTGTTTTCGCGTCGTCTCTACTTCCAGTTTCGGCATTCTTTGTCTTCGTTCCGCACACCTTCTTGGTGTTTGTACGATGTCTGTACGTTGTGTGTACGATTTGTGTGTCCGTCTGGTGTACGAGCCACGCCTCCCGGTGGATGGATGGTGCGTTTCATACCTCGTGTGCTTGGGCCGCGGTGTGCGTTTTGTTTACGGGCGGTATGCTCGTGTGTTCGCGCCGTTTCTCGTGGTTTTCTACGGCTTCTTGCTCGTTTCTCCCTCCGGTCGTGGCCCTCTGGATGCTGAGGGTGTTTTGGATTTATGTTGGGGATGTCACTTTGTCCTCCCTTTGTCCTGCTTCGTCTTCTGCAGGGCGCGCACCTCTGGCTGTATTCTCCTTCGACCTCGCATTTTATTCAGGTAAGGGTACATACTGTGCCTACTGCCTCGAGTATGCATGGTTTTCGGGCACACCTTTAGCGCTGCTCCTGGTATGTTACTTGGCTCGCCTGTGTTGTGGCACGGTCGTGTGTCTGCTCTGCAGGTGAGGTTGTCTTGTCTGGCGCTTCTGTCGGCCTAGTGCTGGTTCTCACTTTTGGTGGGGTGCTTGCCTAGTAGTGCTTGCGGGGGTTGAGCTCTGGCTCTTAAGCCCCGCCTCTCCTGTCAGTTAACGGTTGCGCAGTTTCCTGAGCCTTCTGGGCTCTGTCTTCCTTCCCTTCCTTCTGTTTGCTCCTGTGGGTGGCGTCTGCCTCCTCCACATGGCATTTTGGTGCTTTTGGCTTCCTTTCCCTCTGCCATTAATCGGGTTCTTTTTAGTGTCTGGCTCCTTTGGGTGCTCACTACCTCCTGTGTCCTCTTGTGCGTACCTGCATTCGGGCATAAGTACAATGGCCCTGCGGAGGGCCTCTTGGCCCGTGCGAGGCAGCTACCAATTTAAATTAAATTTTGCTCCGAGGGGCGAGTTTATTGGGCAGCGCCACTCATCTTGTGAGTAGACACACCGCCATAGCAGCATGTACAACACTCCCCGATAGGGGAAATACCTGCTGGGTTGTTCATCTTGTCACTTGTACCCAGACACAGCTGGGATTTGCTTAACTGTCTCCAGTGAACAGCTCCTCAAACCAGAAGATTATCATACATTCCCACTCACTTACATGTCCAACCCGCCCTTGCACCAATAGTGGGGCCC
Organism: Procambarus clarkii; assembly: GCF_020424385.1. Lineage (NCBI taxonomy): Eukaryota > Metazoa > Arthropoda > Malacostraca > Decapoda > Cambaridae > Procambarus > Procambarus clarkii. Next base: position 32,361 of record NW_025574573.1, on the reverse strand, counting down.
CACCACCACGTTACGTGGTAATTGGTTCCGCACATCACCGGGCCTGTTATTGTGCCGCACGGGTGGCGTGTGCCGCTATCCCAGTTTCTATTGTTTCGTGGAGATTGGTCAATTAACACAAACACTAAGAGACTACTTATCTTTTATTGCATATACAGTTGTTGTGGGTGATCGTTGGCGGGCAATGGTGCGGGTTGGGTGCACTGAGTGTCGGTACGGTGTCTCGAATGTCTGTTCTAGACCACACTTGCTGGTAGACTAGTTATTATTCGCTACTCTGCTCGTTATATGCTTGGGCGCCGCCTCAGTTCCCCACAGATTGGCAGGACTTTTTGTTGGACGTACGGAACGGTTTGAGTTCCGTCGTTGGTACTTTGTGGAGATTTGCTTCTCTCGTTAGGCTCATGCGTTTGGAGCGAGTATCTTCTTGGGATACTCTACTCCTTCCGCCACCCTTGTTCACTGTTCCATCCTTGTTTACTCTTCCCCGCTTGGCGGGATTGCGTCGATGGCTCATGACTGGGGTGTTGGGTGTGGTGTTTGGTCACCTTGCGTGCGTCTTTAGTGCCTTTTGTCCATCTTTTGTTCTTTGTTGTCCTGTGGGGCTCTGCCCTGCTTTTCGGTGCTTTTGTTTTCGTTGTAGATCCCTGGGTCTTTTCCCTGTCTGGACACTTTCCTTGCCTATCTTCGGTGCCTGACTGCACCCTCACATAGCCGAGGGAGAGATCTTCTCAAGAACCTCAAGATAACCCTGCTGTCCGTAAGATTCCTCAGGTATGTACGCGCTCCTCTACACATTTTGTGGTTGGTCGTGTGCGTTACTTCCCGGCCGCTCCTTGGGCCGTATTCGTGGTTTTCCTTACCTAATGCAGTTTTTCTTCCCCCATGCTACACTTTTTGTGTATCTTGAGTCAGTGCTTCTTGATTATCCTGTTTGGTACTCCGGTGTTCCGTTTTGGTAAGGAGTTCCTGCGATTTCTGTGTGGTTTTTTGCAGGCTTCGGGTTGCGCTGTCTGTGGGGGGGGGGGGGGTGGACTTTTCGGTCTGCCGCTCCTGTCTTCCTGGTTCCTTTTCTTGGAACCGGGTTTGCTGGGTTCCGGTCCTGGTATCGGTTTTTCCTTGTTCCTTTTCCGGACCGGGTGTGTTTGTTTTCCTGCGGTTCTCGTCCTCGGTGGTTCTCCTCTTGGATGCCTCGGGGATGCGTGTATCATTCTTCCCTGCTGGAGCTGGTTTTGTTGCTCCTTTGGGTTGCGGGGTCTCTGTTTTTAGATTCGCGTTTTGCGCTTTCGATCGTGGTGTTCGTTTCTCGTCGTTTGTGTCGGCACAGGTGGGTTCGTTATTGGTCTCCCACCTGCACGTTTCATCTCGGGGCGGTGTTTGGTTTTCCTATTGCTGTGAAGGGTCTTTCGGTCTTTGATAGGGTTGGTTTTTCTTCCCTTCGGGGTTGTTCTGGGACCGTTGTCTGGGATTGTCCTGTCACCTCATGTTGGGTGGTGCTGGCAGAGCCTCTCCTGCTTCCGTTCAGTGTTGTGGTTCCTTCTGCTCCATTCCACTTACTGTCCTGGGCGTTGTTCCCCTCTGGCCTGCTCTTGAGTTTTGGGGCTGTCCTGGTCGTTGGCCTGGGTGGTCTTTTTCTTCTCGTTTTGGTCTTTGTTTTGTCTCTGGTTTTGGTTGTTCAGTTAGGATGTGTGGTATCTGCCTCCCGGTTTCTTCCCTGTTTTTACTTATCTTTTGGTAAGGTAGCTCTGGGGAGCCGACGGGGCTCCCCCCAGAAAACCAGCGTTGAATGTAATGAAACGCCATTTTTTGGGCGAGTCCCGGAGGCTCCCCGGCATCCCTTCCTCCCTCCGGTTTTCGCGTCTTTTGACATCCAGCCTAAGAACTGCCAGTTGGATCGCCGGCGTGGAGGGTCTGGGGCTCCCCCTTCCCCCTCTCGGGGAGGGGGGGGTTGCGCAGATGGTGGCGCGGCGACATGATGACGTCATGCTAGTTTTATAATTTTGTTTGGGGAGTTCTGTCCACTCGTTCGGCTTTCGGTAGCAATAATTTCACCAGAATAGGGGTTTGTTTTGGGGCGCCTACCTTTCTGGGTGCCTGTCCCGGTCGATGGCAGACATAGAATGCTCCCAATCACAAGGGGGTTTCTATAGGCCATTGCTCCTTGTGCCTCTCTGAGGGGGCCAGGTTCTGGCTCGTGGTCCCCGGTAGCAAGAACTCCTAGCACTTTGACTGATGCCAGAAAGTTATACATATCCATTCAGCCTGGATAGCTCTGGGAAGCCTCCGGGACTCATCCAGAAAATGGCGTTTCATTACATTCAACGCTGGTTTTTTGAAGGAAACTTCAGCCTGTGCAAATTGTTTTTAGGAAACTTGTATGGTATATTTTATTACATAATTACTAGTTTTTCTTTTGATTTTGGCTGTGATGAATTGTTCTAAAATTAATGGTAATTCCTGTACTGTAGTGTATAGGCCCCTCCACATCCCCCTTATCCCCCCAGGTGGTCCCTCCCAATGCTCCCCTCTCTCCCGACACCACCCACCCACTCCATCCCCTCCTCCACCATGCGCCTCGAACCACAGGCAGACCGGATTAATACGGTACGGCCCACCCCATGGCTCTCATGTCCGGACAATTCAATGATTATCCGGCTGACTGTCCGGATAGTGTAACATCGGCAGCAAGTTAACCGGCTCCGATTTTTTATCTGGCTAAACCACTTTTTATCCGGCTCCCACGGACATTTTGGCTGAATATTGAGATAACTTTATCCGGTCACAATTTTGGCCGTATAAGGGCATTTTCCGGATGTTCGAATCCCGGATAATCGAGTGGTTACAGGTTTCTTGGTAGTCACTTCAGTGATTTCTTATGCTTTGTCTGCTATCATCTCTCTCTAGCAGTGCTAATTCCCCTTTTACAGCTGTTTCCTGCTCAATTCTTTTGTATCTTCTAGATCTGCTCCTTCCCCAGCCATTATTGATCATAAACTGTCATATGTTCTTTCAGAACCATCATGGTCTTTGGCCATCCTGGACTTTCTGGTTTTTGCTGTTTTGGATTTCCCCATCTTGAAAGTGTTAAAAGGCTTTGTTCCTTCTAGCATTGGCCTGTGGTCAACAGATTGCAGAAATTCTATCCTTTCTCTGGTAACTGGGGGCATTATCTGTTGGTCATGATGACTAGTTGTATGGCTGCATCATCTGGCAGGGTGTGTATTGCTTATTTTTCCTAGTGATCCTCTCCTCTTTGTAGCATGGTTCATCCACCATGATATCCTCCTTTTCTTGTTCTTTGGCTGCTTCGTATTGGTCTTTCTGGGCATCCCACACCTTTGGTTCTTAACACATCTCTGACCGTGCTGTGCCACATGCGTCTGTTCTATGGGTTTTTGCTATGCTTTCAAGTTTCTTCTCTGCTGTATCTTGTATAGTGTTTTGGGTATGTGGCCTTGGCTTCAATGTCTGGCCTTGGTCTGCTGCTCCTCTCTCTATTGTTGTTATTGGCCAGGTGATTGATGATGGCAGCTGAACCAGTTTCCATCCCATCAATTCGGATTGGTTCTCTATCCAATATATTTTGTCTATATTGTATTTTGATTCCTTTCTTCAATGTTTGTTATATGGTACTAAAAGTTATTCTACACATGTGTACCATTCACTGATTGATTTAACACACAAATCCAGTACCATTGAACATGGTACTGGATTCCTTATAGACTTTTAATTTATTTTGTGTTGCAAACTGGGGACATATATCAGACCAAGGAATCAATTTGTAATTTGGTTGTGCACCTTTGGTACATCAGAGGGGAACCAATGCTCTTGTTATGAAGTAACTATCATGCCAAACTTCCAGACTTGTGGACATAATTAAAGAAATAATATACAGTACTGTATATATGTTTTCTCGGGGAGCCCTGTCGGCTCCCCGGAACTATCCAGGCTGAATAGATATGTATAACTTTCTGGCATCAGTCAAAGTGCTAGGAGTTCATGCCTACCGGGGACCACGAGCCAGAACCTGGCCCCCTCAGAGAGGCACGAGGAGCAATGGCCCATAGAAATCCCCCTGTGGTTGGGAGCATTCTATATCTGCCATCAAACGGGATAGGCACCCATAAGGGTAGGCGCCCCAAAACAAACCCCTATTCTGGTGAAAATATTGCTACCGAAAGCCGAACGAGTTGACAGAAGTCCCCAAACAAAATTATCTAACTAGCATGACGTCATCACGTCGCCGCACCACCGTCTGTGCAACCATCTCCCCCCTCTCTGGGAGGGGGAATGGGGAACCTCAGACCCTCCACACCGGCGATCCAACTGGCAGTTCTTGGCTGATGGAATTACTGGCCGGTCGAGTGCTTCTGGCTCTGTTTTTTGTTTCAGTTCTGTGCCTTGTGGTGTGGACTGTCTCTACCGATGGGGTGTGAGCCAGGAGTAAGATTCCACGATACTCGGGCTGCATGCGCCTAGGGCTGTCTTCCCTAGGGCCCTGTAAGTACTGCCCATGGGGCTTAGGGCCACCTTCCACAAGTCACCCTGGGTTCTACCTCCGCTGTGTCCTTTACTGCTTGGTACTGGGCCGCCCTTGGAGTCGGCTGGGGTTTTGTTGCCCTGGTTTGTCTCTGGGTAGGTGGTAGTTTTGTCACTGGTAGGGGCACGGGGTACTGCACAGCTAGTTTTCAACAATAACAGCGGCCAGCTCTTTTCCGCCTGGGTACGTTTTCCTCTTATGGGGTTTTTCTTTTGTTTTTGTTTTTGCCAGGTGGGGATCTGCCTTTATGGTCCCCCTTTATTGTTCTAGGTGTTTTTATTTTGGTATTTTCTGTTGGTGGTACTCCCCACTTGGCCCCCTGTGAGTGGACACGTCCCGGGGGTTCAGCTTTTAGAAGTTTGTTTGGTAGACTAGGGTGCCGGTTCATGGTACCCTGCCTGGGCTTCCCTTAGCGTGTATCCAAGGCTAAGGGCCCTGGGGAAACCCCACAGGGGGCCCGATTTCCTATGGGTGTGTCCCCAGAGTCCCCCTCGCGTCCTGCGAGTTTCACGGTTGTTCTGTCCCCTTGTCTCAGGATGACACTCACCGGTTATGCCTCTGCCATTCTGCCTGTTGGGTCATTGTTTCTTATGACCCGGAGACGTGTGACGGGTGTTGTCGGTACGCGCTCTCGTTCACCCAGGCCACTGGTCATGATAATCGGGTGCAGGCAGCTGCGGCGTTGCTTGCTAGGTGTTGGTTGCTGCAACGCTCTTGGTTTTTGTGGCCCCTTATGCCCCGAGGCTGCCCTGTTTTGGTTGTTGGGGTCTGGACTTGGGGGTGGGGGGTCGCTTCGGCTCTGGCTCCTTCCACTCCTCGTCCTTTCCCCCTCTGTTCTGCACACTTCTTCCCTTGCTTCCGGCTCCGAACCGTAGACGGTTTTCGGGGTTGGAGCGGGGTTTGGTTGGGTTGAGACTGGCGGTCTCGGGGATCTCCTCTTCAAGGGTGGTGGTGGAGGCATTCGAGTTGGTTCCTCCAGCCGTGCCGTATGGGCCTGACCAGTCGGCTCCCTTCCTTAGTGTTTGCACGGCTGCCCCGGCTTTTCCTTGTCAAGCTGGGGCTTTGGGGATGCGGCTCGTCCCCGGGTCTTGCCGTAGAGGTTCCCGGGGTTTGGGAGTGGTTGCCGGGGGGCCTCGGCCCCATTTGCCCCTTGTGGGTCATCGTACCCTTGGTGAGGGGCTGGCAGTTCCTCAGTGGGGTTGTTCCTTTCCCCTCTGTGTTCCTGTTGGTTTTGGGTATACCTCTCCCTGGGTTCAGTTCCGTATCCCTTCGGGTTCGTCGATCCCGTCGTTCATGGGGGTGTGTTTCACCCCCTTTTCCTTACCCTTTTCGTGCTTACGTTGCGATACTGTTCCTTTCGTATTGGGGTCCCTGCATGTCCCTTGATCAGGGGTTTATTTTTGTCCATATGTACCTCTGTGCGTTTGTGCTTGCTTGTCGTGGTTCTCGTTGGTTCCCGCGTCTCTTCGTACCTTCCAATGTTATTGGAACATCTGTTGACTTCCAATGTGGTTTCCCTCTGGTCTTTTGTCGGCCTCGTTAGTTACCTTCCGTCCTCTGTCTTCTTTTGCTTCGGTTTCGCCTTGTTTTGTTTTCGCATTGTCTCTACTTCCAGTTTCGGCGTTCCTCGTCTTCGTTACGTACATCTTCCTGGTGTTTGTACGATGTGTGTGTGTATATGATGTGTCTGTACGTTATGTGTATGTATGATATGTGTGTCTGCCTGGTGTACAAGCCATGCCACCCGGTGGACGGGTGGTGTGTTTCGTACCTCGCATGCTGGGGCCGGGGTGTGCGTTTTGTTTATGGCGATATGCTCGTGTGTTCGCATCGTTTCTCGCGGTTTTCTACTGCTTCTTGCTTGTTTTCTCCTTCCAGTCATAACCCTCTGGATGCTGGGGGTGTTCTGGATTTTATATATGGGGCGTCACTTCGTTCTTCCTCTGCTTCTGGGTGTGGGACGGCTCGGAGTGGTGCCGCCTCTTCCCCCCTCTGTACAGCTCCTCGTCTTCTGCGGGGCGCACGCCTCTGGATGTATTTCTCCTTAGACTTCCGAATTGTATTCAGATAACGGTACATACAATGCCTACTGCCTCTAGTATGCATGGCGTTCGAGTGCATCACTAGCGATGCTCCTGGTATGTTACTTGGCTTGGCTCACCTGTTTTTCACCTAGTTGTGTTTGCGGGGGTTGAGCTTTGCTCTTTCGGCCCGCCTCTCAACTGTCAATCAACTGTTTACTAACTACTTCCCCCCCCCCCCCACACCACACACACACACACACACACACACACACACACACACACACCCCAGGAAGCAGCCTGTGACAGCTGACTAACTCCCAGGTACCTATTTACTGCTAGTTAACAGGGCATTCAGGGTGAAAGAAACTTTGCTCATTTGTTTCTGCCTCGTGCGGGAATCGAACCCGCGCCACAGAATTACGAGTCCTGCGCGTTATCCACCAGGCTACGAGGCCCCCTGTGTTGTGGCACGGTTGTGTTTCTGCTCTGCATGTGAGATTGTCGTGTCTGGCGCCTCTGTCGGCCATGAGCTGGTTCTCGTCTTTTGATGGGGTGCTTGCCTAAGTGTGCTTGCGGGGGTTGAGCTCTGGCTCTTTGGCCCCTCTTCGGTCGATGGTTGTGCAGTTTCCAGATCCTCCTGGGCTCTGTCTTATCTACGTTTGCTCCTGTGGGTAGAGTCTGCCTCCACCACGTAGCTTCCTAGTGTTTTCCGCTTCCTATCTCCTCTGACATTGATCAGGTTCTTTTTCATGTCTGGCTCCTTTGGGCTCAGTTTCCTCCTGTTTCCCCTTGTGCATACAAACATAAGGACATAAGTACAGAGGAATTGCAGAGGGCCTATTGGCCCATACGAGGCAGCTCCTATTTATTACCACCCAATCCCACTCATATACATGTCCTACCCGCGCTTGACACAATCGTAAGACCTCTCCACCACGTTACGCGGTAATTGGTACCAGTATTTCTTCAAGTCTTTCCTAAATCTACACTTTTCCAATTACAGTATACCCATTCTTTCGTGTACAAAACGTGACACAAGGGTGGCATGTGCCACCCTTGGTCACTGCTCCATCCTTGTATACTCTCTTCTTCACTTGGCGGGGTTGTGTCGATGGCTCCTAACAGTGGTGTTTGGTGTGTTGTGTTTGGTCACCTTGTGTGTGTCTTCAGTGACTTTCCTTTGCCCATGTATCTTGTGCTTTGTTGTCCTTTGGGGCTCTGCCCTGCATTTCAGTGTTTTTGGTTTCGTTGTCGGCACCTGGGTCTTTTCCCTATCTGGACACTCATTACTTGCCTATCTTCAGTGCCTGGCTGCACCCTGCTGTCCATGAGGTCCCTCGGGTATGTACGCCCTGCACTTCACATTTTGTGGTTGGTCATGTGCATTACTTCCCGGCTGCTCCTTGGTCCGTATTCAGGGTTTTCCTTGCCTATTTCCGTTTTTCCTTTTCCTATGCTACACTTTTCTGTGTATCTGGGTCAGTGCCTCTTGACTATCCTGATGTTGGGTGCTCGGGTGGGTCTCTGTCCATGTTCAGTTCCCTGCTTTTTTACTTCTCCAGTGTTCCGTTTTGGTACCGAGTTTTTACGATTTTTCTTTGTGACTTGCTGCAGGCTTCAGTGTTGCACAGTCTGTGGGGGGTTGTGGACTTTCGGTCCGCCACTCCTGCCTTACTGGTTCCTTTTCTTGGAACCGGTAGCTGGGCTCCGGTCCTGGCTCTGGTTTTTCTTTGTTCCTTTTCCAGAACGGGAGTGTTTGCTTCCCTGCGATTCATGTCCTGCGTAGTTCTCCTCCTGGATGCCTCAGGGATGCATTGGTTTTATGGGGGGAGCCCCGTCGGCTCCCTGAAGCTATCCAGGCTGAATGGATATGTATAACTTTCTGGCATCAGTCAAAGTGGCAGGAGTTCTTGCCTACCGGGAACCACGAGCCAGAACCTGGCCCCCTCAGAGAGGCACGAGGAGCAATGGCCTCTAGAAACCCCCTTGTGGTTGGGAGCATTCTATGTCTGCCATTGACCGGGATAGGCACCCAGAAAGGTAGGCGCCCCAAAACAAACCCCTATTCTGATAAAAATATTGCTACTGAAAGCCGAACGAGTGGACAGAACTCCCCAAACAAAATTATCTAACTAGCATGACGTCATCACATCACTGCGCCACCGTCTGTGCAACCCCCCTCCCCCCGGGAGGGGGAAGGGGGAGCCCCAGACCCTCCACACCGGCGATCCAACTGGCAGTTCTTGGCTGATGGAATTACTGGCTGGTCGAGTGCGTCTGGCTCCTGTTTTTTGTTTCAGTTCTGTGCCTTGTGGTGTGGACTGTCTCTACCGGTGGGGTGTGAGCCAGGAGTAAGATTCCACGGTACTCGGGCTGCATGCGCCTAGGGCTATCTTCCCTGGGTGCCCTGTAAGTACTGCCCTTGGGGCTTGGGGCCACCTTCCACAAGTCTCCTTGGGTTCTACCTCCGCTGTGTCCTTTAATGCTCGGTACTGGGCCGCCCTTGGAGTCGGCTGGGAGTTTGTTGCCCTGTTTTGTCTCTGGGTAGGTGGTAGTTTTCGTCACTGGTAGGGGCGCGGGGTACTGCACAGCTAATTTTCACTATAACAGCGGCCGGCTCTGTTCCGCCTGGGTATGTTGTCCTCTTGCGGGGTTTTTCTTTTGTTTTTGCCTGGTGGGGGGTCTGCCTTTGTACTCACCTAATAAACACCAGCCACACATCTTACCACCCAGTGACCATAGAGTTAGGTCCCCCTTAGGTCCCCAGTAGAGTTAGGTTAGAGTTTGTGGTCCCCCATTCCTGTTCTGGGTGCTTTCTTTAGATTCCTTCTGTTGGTGGTACTCCCCGCTTGGCCCCCGTGAGTGGACACGTCCCGGGGGTTCAGCTTTAGCAGTTTGTTGGTAGTATTGGGCGCCGGTTCGCGGTACCCTGCCTGGGCTTCCGTTAGCGTGTACCAACGGCTAAGGGGCCTGGAAAACCCCACGGGGGCTCCGTGGTCCTATAGGTGTGTCCCCGGAGTCCCTGTCGCATCCTGCGAGTTTGTCCGTTGATCTGTCCCCGTGTCTCAGGGTGGCACTCACCGGTTGTGCCTCTGCCATGCTGCCTGTTGGGTCATTGTTTTTTGTGACCCGGAGTCATATGGCGAGTGTTGTCAGTACGTGCTCCCTTTCACCCAGGCCACTGGTCTCTTTAATCGAGTGCAGGCGGCTGCGGCGTTGCTTGCTGGTTGTAGATTGCTGCGACGCTCTTGGTTGTTTGTGGCCTAGGATGCCCCGAGGCTGCCCTGTTTTGGTGGTTGGGGTCCGGACTTGGTGGTGGGGGTCGCTTTGGCTCTGGCTGCTTCCGCTCCTTGTCCTTCCCCTTCTGTTCTACACACATCCTCCCTTGCTTCCTGCTCCGAACCATAGGAGAGTTTCGGGGTTGGGGCGGGGTCTGGTTGGGTTGAGACTCAGGCGGCCTTGGGGGTTTTCCTCTTCCGGGGTGGCGGTGGAGGCATTCGAGTCGGTTCCTCCAGCAGTGCCGTATTGGTCTGACCAGTGGGCTCCCTTCCTTAGTGTTTGCACGGCTGCCCCGGCTTTTCCTTGTCAAGCTGGGGCTTTGGTGGTGCGGCTCGGCCCCGGGTCATGCCGTCTAGGTTCCCGGGGTTAGGGAGGAGATGCCTGTGGGGCCTCGGCCCCGTTTGCCCCTCTTGGGTCCTTGTACCTTTGGTGAGGGGCTGGCAGTTCCTCAGAGTCGGGTTGTTCCTTCCCTCTGTGTTCCTGTTGTTTCGGGTATACCCCTCCCTGGGTTTGGTTCTGTGTTCCTTCGGGTTTGTCAGTCCCGTCGTGCCTGGGGGTGTGTTTTGCCCCCCTTTTTCCTTACCCTTTTCGCTCTTACGTTGCGATACTGTTCCGAAAAAAAACAAAAAAAACAATCGAATGTTTGTTCAGGTAAGGTACATTCATACAAGGTGTGAAACACGTGTTGATGGATTTATATATTGCCTTGTACATACAATGCCTAAACCACTTCGTATCGTTGTCACTGCGTGTCCCTTGCTCAGGGGTGCTTGTCGTGGTTCTCGTTGGTTTGCGAATCTCTTCGTACCTTCCAATATTATTGGAACGTCTGTTGATTTTCGATGCGGTTTCCCTCTGGTCTCTTGTCGGCCTCGTTGGTTAACTTTCGTCATCTGTTTTCTTTTGCTTCGTTTTCGCCTTGTTTTGTTTTAGTGTCGTCTTTACTTCCATTTTCGGCGTTGTTCGTCTTCGTTACGCACACCTTCCTGGTGTTTGTACGATGTGTGTTTATGTTGTGTCTGTACGTTGTGTGTACGATATGTGTGTCCGCCTGGTGTACGAGCCATGCCTCCCAGTGGACAAGTGGTGTGTTCGTACCTTGTGTGCTGGGGCCGCGGTGTGCGTTTTGTTTATGGGCGGTATGCTCGTGTGTTCGCATCATTTCTCGTGGTTTTTCCACGGTTTCTTGCTTGTTTTCTCCCTCCGGTCGTGGCCCTCTGGATGCTGAGGGTGTTCTGGATTTATGTCTGGGGGTGTCACTTCGTTCTTCCTTTGCTTCTGGGTGTGGGATGGCTTGGCGTGGCGCCGCATCCTCCCCCTCTGTCCTCCTGTCTTCTGCAGGGCGCACGCTTCACGACGTATTTCTTCTTCGACTACCGAATTTTATTCAGGTACCAGTACATTCTGTGCCTGCTGTTTCGAGTATGCTTGGCTTTCGGGCACACCATTAGCGCTCTTCTGTTATGTTACTTGGCTTTCCTGTGTTGTGGCACGGTTGTGTGTCTGCTCTGCAGGTGAGGTTGTCATGTCTGCCGCTTCTGTCAGCCATGGGCTGGTTCTCACTTTTTGGTGGGGAGCTTGCCTGGTTGTGCTTGCGGGGGTTGAGCTCTGGCTCTTGGGCCCTGCCTCTCCTGTCAGTTGACAGTTGTGCAGCTTCCTGAGTCTCCTGGGCTCTGTCTTCTCTACGGTTGCTCCTGTGGGTGGAGTCTGCCTCCACCACATTGCTTCATAGTGCTTTCTGCTTCCTTTCCCCTCCGACATTGATCGGGTTCTTTTCGTGTCTGTGGCTCCTTTGGATACTCGACTTCCTCCTGTGTCCCCTTGTACATACGACCATATGGACATCAGACAAAAGGAACTGCAGAGGGCCTATTGGCCCGTACGATGCATCTCCTATTTCTTCCCAACCATTCCCGCTCATATACATGTCTAACCCACGTTTGCACAAATTGTGGGGCCCCACCACCACATTACGTGGTAATTGGTTCCCCGAATCTCCGAACCTGTTACCGTGCCGGTCGTTCCTCAGGTCTTTCCTGATTCTACATTTATCCCTTTTATGCCCATTGTTTCGTGTCCACAATGTGCTGCGAGGGTGGCATGTGCATCTGTCCCGGTTCTATTGTTTCGTGTAGGTGGTGACAATAACCACAACCACTCAGAGGCTACATATGCTTTGTTGCATACACAGTGGTATGTGGGTGTTATTTTGGTGGGCAATGGTGAGAGTTCAGTGCACTGGGAGTCGGTATTGTTTCTCGCGAGTGTCTGTTTTAGACCACACTTGCAGGTCGACTAGTTATTATTCGCTACTCTGCTGCTTCTATGCTCGGGCAATACCTCGCCGTTCTCCAAAGGTTGGCAGGCATATTACCTGGAAGTTTGGTACAGTTTGAGTTCGATGATTGGTCCTCCGTAGAGCTTTGCTTCTCTCGTTAGGCTCATGCGTTTGGAGCAAGTATCTTATTGGGATAATCTGCTCACTCCACCACCCTTGTTCACTGCTCTATCCTTGTTTACTCTTCCCAGCTTGGCGGGATTGAGTCAATGGCTCCTTAAAGGGGTGTTTGGTGTGGTGTGTTTGGTCATTTTGCATGGGTCTTCAGTGACTTTTGTTCCTGTCTTTTGTTCTTTGTTGTCCTGTGGGGCTCTGCCCCGCATTTCAGCGCTTTTGGTTTCGTTGTCGACACCTGGGTCTTTTTCCTCTCGGGACACTCATTCCTTGCCTAACTTCGGTGCCTGACTGCACCCTGCTGTCCATGAGGTCCATCGGGTATGTACGCCCTCCTCTGAACATTTTGTGGTTGGTCGTGTGCCTTACTTCCCGGCCGCTCCTTGGGCCGTATTCGGGGTTTTCCTTACCTATTCCTGTTTTTCCTCCTCCCATGCTCAACCTATTTGTGCATCTGGGTCGGTGCTTCTGGCCTATCCTGTTGTTTGGTGCACAGGTGGGCCTCTGTCCATGTTCAGTTCCCTGCTTTTGGACTAATCCGGTGTTCCATTTTGGTACCGAGTTCCTGCGATTTTCTGTGTGACTTCCTGTAGGCTTCGGTGTTGCGCTGTCTGTGATAAGGTTGTGAACTTGGTCTGCCGCTCCTGCCTTTCTGGTTCCTTTTCTTGGAACCGGGTTTGCTGGGTTCCGGTCCTGGCTCCGGTTTTTCTTTGTTCCTTTTCCGGAACGGGTGTGTTTGCTTTACTGAGGTTCACGTCCTGGGTAGTGCTCTTCTTGGATGCCTCTGGGACGAGTGCATCTTTCTTCCCTGCTGGAGCTTATTATCTTGCTCCTTTGGGTTTCAGGGTCGCAGTTTTTTGATTCGCATTTTGCACCTTCGTGGTGCTAGTTCTCGTCGTTTGTGTCAGCACTGGTGGGTTCCTTATTGGTCTCCCACCTGGGTGTTTCGTCTCGGGGGTGGGTGTGTGGTTTTCCTGGCGGTCCTTCCGGTTTTCCTATCACTGCAAAGGGTCCTTCGGGCCTTGATAGGGTTGGCTTGCTTTTCCTTCGGGGTTGTTCCTGGTCTGTCGTCTGGGCTCGTGTCCTGTCACCTCATGTTGGGTGGTGCTGGTGGAGCCACTCCTGCTTGCGTTTGGTGTTGCGGTTCCTTCTGCTCCGTTCCACTTGCTGTCCTGGGCGTTGTTTCCCTCTGGCCTGCTCTTGAGTTCTGGTGCCGTCCTGGTAGTTGGCCTGGGTGGTCTATTTTCTTCTCGTTTTGGTCTTTGTGTTGTCTGTGGTCTTGGTTTTTAGGTTAGGGCGCATGGCATCCGCCTCCCGGTTCCTTCCCTGTTTACCTTATCTGTGGTGAGGTAGCTCTGGGAAGCCAGCAGGGCTTCACCCAGAAAACCAGCGTTTTTGTCTGCGCAACCCCCCCCCCCCAGCGGGGGGGGGGGGGGGGTTGTGCAGACGGTGGTGCAGCGACTTGATTACTTCATGCTAGTTAGATAATTTTGTTTGGGGAGTTCTGTCCACTCGTTCGGCTTTCGGTAGCAATATTTTTACCAGAATTGGGATTTGTTTTGGGGCGCCTACCTTTCTGGGTGCCTATCCCGGTCGATGGCAGACATAGAATGCTCATAACCACAAGGGGGTTTCTATAGGCCATTGCTCCTCGTGCCTCTCTGAGGGGGCCAGGTTCTGGCTCGTGGTCCCCGGTAGGCAAGAAATCCTAGCACTTTGACTGATGCCAGAAAGTTATACATTTCCATTCAGCCTGGATAGCTCCGGGGAGCCTCCGGGACTCACCCAGTAAATGGCATTTCATTACATTCAACGCTCTGGCACCACTCTAGTGCCTTCTACCCTGTGACATCACAAATTCACGGCCCATTGTTTCTATTGATGATTTATCACGAGACTGGAGAGTTCATTCTGTGACTTTGTTGGATATACTGTATCTTCAAAATCTAGGAACCTCCATGTACCATGTCAGCTCCAAATGCACCCATTGTGTCAATGAAAGCATCAACAAGCAAAATACGTGAAATAAAGAGGTCAATGATGACATTTGAGAAGAAAGTTGAAATAATTAAGAAGGTGAAGAGCAGAGTCCCGAGAAGTGTTGTGTGCACTGAATATGGCATTAACAAGAGTACTGTTTTTGATCTTCTTAAGGCTAAACCTATCATTTTTAACAATTTCTCTTAGACTTGAAAGTGATAAGGCAATATGAAATAGAAGATAGTAAGTAAAGCAAAAGAGGACAGTGTTGATAATGCAGTGAGGTGAAGAGGATGAAGAGACATTAAAGGAAAAATGTAATATGGAAAAAGTTCAGCACTATTTTGAAGATTTTCTGGCATTAATGGAGATGAGTAACAGTGAGATTGAAACTAAGGACAAGATGAGCCAGTACAATTTGTATGTGAAATTTTTGAAAACAAGATCAAAGAGAATGAAACAAATATCAATTAAGTCTTTTGCAAAGGCTACCAAGAAGGCTTGCATTGCCCCACCTGCAACTGACCCGTCGCATGTTGACCCTAATGCATCAACATCTGAGGTTACCGTATCACCATTATTCTCTACTTGAGTCAGTCCAACACCATTAACATCCACCACCACCTCTTCCATGTAAATAACAATGATCCATAAACAATGATCATCAAGATAAGACTCATCAAATCATGAAAGACACGAATTTCCCATCAAAGAAGGAATAATCTAAATAGGGAGATTGAAGAAATTGAGCGGAAATTGAAACACTCATATCAAACTGAAGAAAGACAGTTAGAACAGAAAGCAATTCAGGAAATAAAGAAAAATCCAAAATACTTCTTCACATATTCGAAATCAAAAGCAAAAACCACTGCTAGTATCGGACCTATTCGTACAAGTGGAGGTTCATACACGGAGGATGACAAAGAAATTAGTGAAATCCTAAAAAAGCAGTATGAGGACATGTTTAGCTCTCCAATAAACAACATGAAAGTGGAAGATCCAGACAATTTCTTTATGCGGAATATCCAAACCCCTGTAAATATAACTGATATCAACACGAGCATACTAGACTTTGAAAGAGAAATTGAAAACATGCCCATGCACTCGGCCCCGGGCCCAGATTCATGGACTTCAATATTTATAAAGAAATGCAAAGTGCTGGTAACACAGGCACTCAGTATAGTGTGATGGAAGAGCTTGGACACGGGGAGATACCAGATGCACTTAAAGTAGCAGACATAGCCCCTCTACACAAGGGTGGTAGCAAAGCATTGGCAAAGAATTATAGTCCAGTTGCACTAACGTCGCACATAATAAAAGTATTTGAGAGAGTGATAAGGAGTCAGGTCACCAATTTCATGGAGACCAGTGGCCTTCACAACCCAGGCTAACATGAATTTTGAGCGGGAAGATCGTGCCTCTGACAGCTACTTGATCACTATGACAAAGTCACTGAGGCATTAGAAGAAAAACAGAATGCTGATGTGATATACACGGACTTTGCAAAGGCTTTCGATTAATGTGACCATGGCGTGATAGCACACAAAATGAAGTCAATGGGAATAACCGTAAAGTAGGACGCTGGATACTCAGTTTTCTGTCAAACAGGACTCAACGAGTAACAGTCAACCATATAAAATCTAGTCAAGCGCAGTTAAAAGCTCTGTACCTCAGGGTACAGTTCTTGCACCGCTGCTTTTCCTTATTCTCATATCAGATATAGACAAAAATACAAGTCACAGCTTCGTATCATCCTTTGCAGATGACACAAAAATCAGTATGAAAATTACCTCGGCTGAAGACATTGAAAAACTTCAAGCTGATATTAATAAAGTTTTGGGCATCAGAAAATAACATGATGTTTAACAGTGATAAATTCCAGGTACTCAGGTACGGTAGAAATGAGGACCTTAAACATAACACAGGGTACAAAACACAATCGAATCTGCCCATAGTAGGAAAACAGCATGTCAAGGATTTGGGAATAATGATATCTGACGACCTAACGTTTAGGGAGCAAAACCAAACAAATATTGCGTCAGCCAGAAAAATGATTGGATGGATTACGAGAACTTTCAAATATAGGGATCCCATCACAATGGTTGTTCTCTTCAAGTCACTTGTGTTGTCCCGTCTTGAGTACTACTCAGTACTCGCTTCCCCCTTTCAGAGCAGGAGATATTGCTGAACGATAAAGCACCTAAATTATTGGGATCGTCTCAAAGCCCTCCAAATGTACTCACTAGAAAGGAGACGAGAGAGATATCAAATAATATACACGTGGAAGATACTGGAGGGCCAAGTACCAAATCTATACAGTAAAATAACAATGTACTGGAGTGAACGATATGGAAGAAAATGCAGAATAGAACCAGTGAAGAGCAGGGGTGCCATAGGCACAATCAGAGAACACTGTATAAACATCAGAGGTCCACAGTTGTGCAACACCCTCCCAGCGAGCATAAGAAATATTGCCGGAACAACCGTGGACGTCTTCAAGAGGAAGCTAGATTGTTTCCTGCAAGGAGTACCGGACCAACTGGGCTGTGGTGGGTATGTGGGCCTGCGGGCCGCTCCAAGCAACAGCCTGGTGGACCAAACTGACAAGTCGAGCCTGGCTCGGGCCGGGCTTGGGGAGTAGAAGAACTCCCAGAACCCCATCAACCAGGTATCAACCAATATAGCAAATGGGTCAGGACTTATCGTGTTGGCGAGAACAAACAAAATACCAGCAGTGTCAAATTTATGCTATGAACTTGTCGATTTTTTACCAAGGATATAAATTCCACTTATACGAACACAACAGGTTAACTGACGGGTCTCAGCCCCGAGGGGTTCACAAAGCACGTGGTTGTCTGTATATTGCTCAAATGGAACTATTTGTTCCAGACCCTACATATCCACCGGTCCTCTCGTCAGTTTTTTTTCACATTTGTGCTGCAAGTAATGTGATTTATTGATGACAATTATGGAAGATGTGTTGTGGGAAAATTCGACTCAAATATATTAATCAAAATTATCATATATTCGATAGCTGTGAAGGACCATCTCTTTTTGTGAAAAAGGGGAGACTGAAATGAGCAATTGTATTGAAATTAAATCCACGAACTAGTGCCTAATGATTTTAAGGAATTGATAATGTAATATGAAAACACTGTAGACTGTACATTATAATAAAATTAAGAGTCAGTCTCACTCGCACAAATTGGGGGGTACAGGCGCTAAGAAACTAATATGTAAGTAGCACAATCTTCCGATGCTGGTTCTTCATCAGAATAAGTCATAGATATGAAATTATATTATTATACAATGAAATAAATGTCAATTGACATCATTACGCCATTAAGATATATGGAGAATATCTGTAAATATTAAATGGCTAATAAATTGTTTTTAAATGAAAACGATCTTATTTGGAAGATCGATAATGCACTAATGGTTAGTACTACAAAATAATTAAGACAGCTTAGCTTTAAGGACGAGTTAGAAGTGCGCATCAAAGGAGACGCATGTCTAGGCTTGTCTAGACATGCGGTCCTGGATCACGCGTGGAGGAAAGGCTTATCTTCCCTCGTGTTGTTCTGGCACAAGTTGAAATTACAATGGATTTGTAAAAACTGTCTACTTCGAAATTACATTTTTTCTATCTCTAAATAAATGGGAGAACGTAGTCCAGAATGGGGCATACTTTTTGTTAAGAGGAGGCCTGCGTCATAATGACGAGCAAGTTTACACATTTATCATAAAGAGATCTCAATAAGTACAAAACAATGCAACTTAACCAGTTGGGGCTCACCGAATCGACTATTTGATCGATGCTAGAGTCATTGCGGTGCCCAGACACTCGTTGCTGCATGAATGTCCTCTGAATGGCCCGTTAACACTTTCTGCGGATCAGGACTCCGCCCGGAGTCCTGTTTCGCCTCACCGCTTCCGCAATGTGGACATAAAATTATGTCCTCATAAAAAATATTTGTATAAAATTCAATTTTAATCCGATTTACTTTGGGTTTGTTTCAAACTGCGCACCATGAGGCTCTCTTTCTCACCACTAGGCTGCATGGTACAATAAGTTCATGAAAGGTGTGGACCACTTCGATCAAATGGTATTACCATTTTACCAGGAAAACTCACAAGTGGACCTAAAAGATAACGTTTTATTTCCTGCAAATGGCTTTGCATAATGCCTTTATTTTGTACAAATACAACACAACTGATCAAAAAAAGCTAACATTGATACAGTTCCACGAGGTGGCAAATTGGGCCCTATTGTGCTGGGACCCAGAAGATTGGCCTCAAACAGCAACAGTATCTCAACACTTGCGGCACGCTCCAGACATAAATGATGACACAGGTCCTGCCTATGCTGACGCCATGCAAACTCCTGGACCATCTGGTGTGAGGCGGCCCTTGTTCACTTCAACACCTCAAGCTGAAGCAGCAACCGAATCAGAACCCGAGATGTCTGGCACACTGCCATTTGACGAGACGGTTTTGTCAGATGACTCTGACTCAAATGTTGAACCTCCAGCGATTCAGTTGATTCTGAAAATCGCATGAACTACAAACTGAAACGAGTATTTTGATACCAGAATGAACACTGTATCACATAAACTGCCATAAGTAGACTCGAACCTTCATAGATTTTTTTTGGGTGTAGCGTGTGTCTGCATGAGTGTCCCAAACGGGTTGCAGGTGGGTGTTTATACTGGTAATGCTTCCCCATATCATGTATTATATGCATATGTCTGTTTAGGGAATTTTATTCCGATCAATGTACAACCAAAAATAATTGTGTGCAACAAGTACAAACTTGACAAACATAACAAAAGTAAAAACATTTGGTGTGTGTTTGACGCTCACTGATATGTTCCAGCGTTGTTTTATATTTGGCGCTATTCTATCTTACGCTTTGTTGATCTTTTTTACCTACGGGCTCATAGAACATTCTATTGCGAACACATTGACACAAAAATGAATGACATACATAGAATAATAATGTCAGGACAGTGAAATAAGTATAAATTAACACTTTCGCTCACCCCGCGCGCCACCCCTCGACAGGGCGATATGGGCCCCAGCATGTCACGGAAGCGCGCGTTAATTCCGAAAAGTGTATACTCTCTTCAACTTTGTCACCTCAATTCTCCTTCTACGAGATTAAATTTGGTATCATTGTGTTCGCAATAAAATTCTCTACAGCACTAAATGCATATAAACTCCAAAAGCCCGGCTAATTACCCGCAGCAAACAGAGAAAGTGCGAACGAGTTACCCGGGAGCGCGGAAACGGGATAAAATGTTTTCACTATTTTCACTCTGGTCACCTCAATTTTTGTCCTAGGTCTTTCATTTTGGTCTCAATGGGTTCGTAATAAAATTCTCCAGAGGAACATTAGCATATAAAAAAAAAAACCTGGTCACACTCCAACCGCCGACGAGTTGAAGACGGGCCACGCGTTAGCCGTGAGTGAGCGCTCAGAGGCCTTCCTGCTACACTCCCAATTCCCACCCTTTTCAAGCCTTTCTTTCGCAATTTCTTCCTGGAAGGGCCTTGTTCATGATTACTATCCATCGTGGAGTAAGCGTAGATAGTTTCTAAAGCCGCAGTAAGAAATATAGCCACGGAAAATAGCCGAAATGTTCACACGTTTGAGATGCGAGGGGAGGCGACATTGGTCACAACAGTGGGGCAAAGACAATGGGCCCACGGCGTGTGCCAAGCCGCCTGAGGGCCACGAGGCTCAACAAAGAAAATGGGAAGACATCGGCGCACATTTTAAAACCAGTCCCCCAAAATCGGATAAAAACCTGATTTTTGGCGAATTTTTAAAGTGGATGACGCAATGCTGCGTCATCCCCGGCATTACCGCCAGTAAACGGATGACGCAATGCTGCGTCATCCCCGAGCGAAAGTGTTAATACAAGAATCATTTATTAGAATATTAACACTTTCGCGCACCCCGCGCGCCACCCCTCGACAGGGCGATATGGGCCCCAGCATGTCACGGAAGCGCGCATCAATTCCGAAAAGTGTATACTCTCTTCAACTTTGTCACCTCAATTTTCGTTCTACGAGATTAAATTTGGTATCATTGTGTTCGCAATAAAATTCTCTACAGCACTAAATGCATATAAACTCCAAAAGCCCGGCTAATTACCCACAGCAAGCAGAGAAAGTGCGAACGAGTTACCCAAGAGCGCGCAAACGCGATAAAATGTTTTCACTGTTTTTACTCTGGTCACCTCAATTGTCGTCCTAGGTCTTTCATTTTGGTCTCAATGGGTTCGTAATAGAATTCTCTAGAGGAATATGAGCATATAAAATAAAAAACCTGGTCATGCTCCAACCGCCGACGAGTTGAAGACGGGCCACGCGTTAGCCGTGAGCGAGCGCTCAGACGCCTTCCAGCTACACTCCCAATTCCCGCCCACATATGTTTAGTATTATTTCCTGGTGGTAATTTCAATTTTCGTGTTACTGCGCTCATTTAGGTATGAAAATGTTCCTAATAGAATTCTTCAGATGGATATGTGCATATAAGGGCCAATTGAAGAACAACATTGCCTGTACAATACGGGAAAGTATGAACAAAAAAAAATAAATAAATAATAAAAAAATTTGCACTTACCACCTCAGTGTTGTGTGTTGAACATGACATGGGATGAACATTTGTTTTATCCACTCCACCTGCTCCTGGGAAAACGTTTCCTGCAGGGTCAACCCATGTTTTGTATAGGTGGAGTGGATGGTGGGAGTTAGTCTCACATGCTTGTACTTCTCCTGTACACTACTCAGCTTCTGCTTTTCACGCCTTTCTTTCGCAATTTTCTTCCTGGAAGGGCCTTGTTCATGATCACTATCCATCGTGGAGTAAGCGTAGATAGTTTCTGAAGCCGCAGTAAGAAATATAGCCATGGAAAAATAGCCGAAATGTTCACACGTTTGAGACGCGAGGGGAGGCGACACCGGTCACAACAGTGGAGCGAAAACAATAGGCCGACAGTGTGTGCCGCGCAGCCTGTGGGCCACTAGGCGCAACAAAGAAAATGGGAAGACATCGGCGCGCATTTTAAAACCAGTCGCAAAAAAATCGGATAAAAACCTGATTTTTGGCGATTTTTTAAAGTGGATGACGCAATGCTGCGTCATCCCCGGCATTACCGCCAGTAAACGGATGACGCAATGCTGCGTCATCCCCGAGCGAAAGTGTTAAAATGAAGAATAAGTGTTGGATATTTCCAACAGGTGTTTCTGGGGTGGCTTTGTTTGCTCCCTTAAGCTATTCGAACTGATATAGTGCTTTATTAGTTTGGGTCATCAGTCACAGGAGTTCTTTGCCTACCGGGGATCATGAGCCAGAACCAGACCTCCCTCAGAGAGGCGCAGGGAGCAATGGCATATGAACACTTTACACTTACATTACAGAATTTCATATTCTGCCATCAACTGGGGTTCCAGAAAGATTTTCGAACCAAAACAAGCACCTAGCCGGTAAAATTGCGACCTACAGCCAGAAAGAGCATAGAAACTCCAGCTGAAAGAAAAGAAACTAGCAAGCCTGCACTCAACGAATACTCTTGCTTGTTCTACCCTTGTGTGTAAATGTAAGTACAGTACTACCTACCCTTGCGTGTCAGGGTTATCTTCCCTGGACGTTCGGGACTCGCTCTCCGTTTGAGGGCTTTGTCGCTTGACGTTGCCTTCGCCCTTGAGGTGAGTTGAGGGGGTCTGGGGCTTTGTCTTGCCCTGGGTTGGGGAGTGTTATTGGCTGATTGGGGGGCACACTGTGGTTGGCGTAGTCTGCTTACTACCTGTGCGTAGGCCGACGTTTCTCACCGACTGCTCGTCGTCAGTGCTGCAAGTACAGGTAGTGTGCAGCATTACATTGCTGCTCGTTTGCTGGTGTGGTGCAAATGGTGCTTGAACCCAAGCTCGTTTGCTGGTGTGGTGGTGCAAAGTTAAACCTGGCCTCGGGCTGGGCTTGGGGAGTGGAAGAACTCCCAGAACCCCATCAAGTAGGTATCAAGCAGGTGGGTTTGGTGGCTTGATCTTTTTATGGTAACTCCTCCTCTGTTGCCCCCGAGGTTTCACCACTGTTACTGTTAGTTGGTTGGGCTACAGAGGCAGTTGGCTCTGCCATGCTGCCTGTTGGGTTGGTGACACCTACGACCCACTTGTTCCCTGCTTGTGCTTCAGTTTACCCATTCCTTGTCTGCTGATGATAGGATTTAGGCTGCAGCAGTGTTGTTTTCTTGGCTTCTCTTTCTTGCAATGCGCCAGATTGGTTGCCCGGTTAGAGGCCCCTGAGCTGGGGGTGTTGGTCGTTTCGGCCTTGGTTCTGTTTGCGCCTCCGCTTCCTTCCCAAGTGGGCGGGGCCTACCCTGCTCTTTTATCCACACCCCTGCTCTTTTACCCACCCCCCTGCTCTTTTACCCACCCCCTGCGCTTTTACCCCCCCCCCCCAGCTCTTTTACACCCCTGCTTCCAGCTCCCAAACATCTGAAGTTTGAGAGTCAGGGCGGGGTTTTAGATTGGGTTGAGGCTCGGGAGGCTTCGGGGGCTGCCCCTTCCGATTCGGGAGGAGAGGTGGTCGAGTCCGATTTTCCCGCCTAGGCTTCTGAGTCAATCCAGCAGCCTCCCTACTTGGAAGCTTTTCTCCAGGACGCCACCTTTTCTTCTGGGGTGGTGGGCGTGGAAGAGGGGGTAATGTAGCCTCTGGCTCTGGAAATTCCCGTGGGGCTTGGGGGTATCATGGATATGTCTTCCAAGCCCTGTCTCGCCTTGTACAATGCTGAGGGTTGTCCGTTGCCTCTGCCTCTTGGTGACGATCATTCATCCTTGGTTGGTTAGGCTGGGGATGCATCATGTTTTGTGTTCGGTTGCAGCTTTACGTCTCTACCTGCGCGCTACTGATTTAGCGACAGTGAACATGCTCTAGGTAGACCCAGGTTCCAGGGCTCGTGTCTCTCAGGTTGTCCGCAAAGTTATTAATTAACACTTTCGCTGCTTGATGCTGCATATTCTGTCACGGAACAGAACACATAATATTACAAATATATGGTATACAGTATATTTTATGTACTGTATATCCACTCAATTTAATGGCCTATATGAGGCTGTACCCCCTGGTCGTTATTTCCGGAGCTCCAGTATTTCCAAAGTTAAGTGTCGGTAATTTTTCAAGTAACATTCAGGTAAGATATATTTTGTACAGATATCCACTTGGTCCATCACTCTAGTGCCTTCTACCCTGTGATGTCACAGATTCACGGCACATTGTTTTGTGCACCATGTTGGCTCCAAATGCACTCATTGTGTCAGTGATGGCTGACTGGTGGGTGGATGGGCAGGCAGGCAGGGAGGGAGGCAGGCAGGCAGGCAGGCAGAGGCTGGGTGGTAGGCAGGGAGGGAGGCAGGCAGGCAGGCAGGCAGAGGCTGGGTGGTAGGCAGGGAGGGAGGCAGGCAGGTAGGCAGGGAGGGAGAGGATGGAGATATATGGAAGGTTGGAAGGATGGATGGAAGGTTGGAAGGATGGATGGATGGATGGAGGGATGGATGGATGTTGAGTTGAGGTGAAGCAGAGAGAGCGTGTGTATGGGATGTATGGGATGTATGGGGGAGGTGTGTCGGTGGTGGGGAAGGACCGGCTCGCTCTGATAAGCCTAACACACTTCACCTAGTTAACTAGATTTGTTTCTTAAAATTTTGGATGTACATCATCATATATTTTTGGTTACAGATTTTGTTTAGTAATATTATTAGGATAATAAAAATATATAAAATACTTGTTTCATGAATGCTTTATTGTATTAGATGGAGATTCTCCAGGCTGTTTCTGGCTGGCAATCTACTGAGCCATTTCCCAGAACGGTCTTGGGGGGGAAGGAGGCAGGAAGTGAGGGTGTGCGGGAGAGCAGGAGTGAGGGAGTGGGGGAGAGGTGCAGTTAGGGTGAGGGAGGGGATGATAGAAGTAGGTGGCCTGCTTGCCATGTGAGGACCCCCTGATGCCAAAACAGACCCAATATCAACCTTCGGTAATATCAACTGCCAGACTGTTATGAGGCTCTAAATACCGATGTCCCAAACCGGTCGTTATTACAGGCAGATCGGTATAAAAGAGGCCGTTAAATTGAGTGGATACTTTATAAATATATACATATAATATTATAAATAGTGGATATAATATTATAATGGAGTGGTGTGGCAAGTGTTTTAAAGAATTTGGAAGACGCACTGTAGGCATCGAGTGTTGCATCTATAACACAATTTCACCTGAGCTGTGTAGCATTATCTACAGCATGCACAAACAGACTAGGAATACTGTATACTGGGTCTGCAAAAATGACATGTTAACACTTTCGCGCTCTCGGCGAAGGTCACTCAGCCAACCGTATGTGCGCGCGGCGTTTTTATCGCTTAACCCTTAAAGTGCGCATCACTTCATATGAAGTGTAAATCGTTTTACCAGTCAACTGCGCTTCACTTCATATGAAGTGTATGGGTACCGCGCACGATTTGAATGGCCCGCGGTGTAGCTGGGGGTCCCATACGCTGCCCAGGGGCTCTAGTAAACAGCGGCCATTTTGAAAAAAATTCCAGCTCACGATTTGATGACATGGGAGGCCTCAGTTTAGCGAGAGTCACCATGGCGAGCGCACGGTCAAACGCCTCACGGGCACGCACCACTCAGTCCCTCACCCCAGAGCAAATAGCCCACGAATTATTCTCTGAAGGTGAAGAAAGTGTGTTTGACGATTCGGACAACGATGAGGATTATACACAGTTGTCGGGTGATAGTAGCAGCAGCAGTGAAAGTGAGAATGACCGCCATGCCATGGCGAGGCCTATACGCTCTCCCATGCCTCCTCGCCCATTTTCTACCCCAATTCTACCACGACCTCACAGTTCCTGTGGATATTTTCTGTTTGAGGGTGACGAGTCAGAGGGAGGTGACTCCTTTTCTGGGTTTAGTGACTCAGATCAAAGTTTTATTGAGCCTGTGGCTGGTAACTGGGCGAGAAATTGTCGCGTCAGCAGCATCTCGCCCGGCCAAGCGCCACCGCATGGCACCACATGAGGGACCAAGACCCTCGTGTTCACGTGCATCCACCTCACGTGCATCCACCTCACGTGCATCCACCTCACGTGCATCCACCTCAAGTGCATCCACCTCACGTGCACCCACCTCACGTGCACCCACCTCACGTGCACCCACCTCACGTGCACGTAGCCGCCGTGCTTCTCGCAGACGGTATTCAGCTCCTGGTCGCCTGCATGCATCGCTTCCTCGCCGTCTTTCCTCTGCATCTCGCAGGACGCCTGGTATACTTGAGTGGAGTGATGGTGACGATTTTATTCCTAATATTCCTCACTTTGACGATAAAGATGTAGGGATTACAAACCTTTTCCCTAATCAAGGTGAGGACATGGCTGAGATGGAATATTTTACAGCATTCTATGATGAACCACTCATGGAATACATTGTACACCAAACGAACCTGCATGCTGCTTACCTGATTGAGAGGGAAATCACAGAATTTTCACGACTGCAGCGTTGGAAAAATACCACAGTGGCGGAAATGTATGTGTTTTTGGCACTCTGTTTGTTGATGAAGCACTGTCACAAACATGCAATAAATGACTATTGGAGCAAGGACAAGACAATACCAACACCTTTATTCGGGAAATATATGTCACGAGACAGGTTTCAGATACTCCTCAGGTGTCTACATTTTGGAAGTGTTCAGGACCGAACACCTGATGATAGACTGTGGCGAGTGAGGCACTACATGAACGATGTTATTGGAAAATTCAGATATTTTTACGTGCCAGCACAGAAGCTGGTGGTTGATGAATCTCTCATACTTTTCAAGGGATGTGTTCCATTCAAACAGTACATTCCCTCAAAACGAAACCGATTTGGCCTGAAATTTTTTGTTCTTTGTGATTGTGAGACAGGATACGTGTTACACATGATTCTGTACTCGGCTAGTGATGTAGACATTCCCGGTAACGACGAACATGGATTCTCGGGGAGTGTAGTGAAGACCATCATGGCTCCGTGGATGAACAAGGGACACATTTTATACACAGATAATTACTATACAAGTCCCTTGCTAGCTCGGTTCTTGCTAGAAAATAGAACCGGATTGGTTGGTACAGTAAAGCCACAACGAAGGGAAATGCCTGTGTTTGACAACGACATTGCAGTTGGTGAGTGTCAGAGAAGGAAAAGTGATAACATTCTGTCAGTTCGGTGGAAAGACAAAAGAGAGGTGAACTTGTTGACAACAATTCATGATGGAACAATGGTGAACAGTGGGAAAGTGAGCCATAAAACAAACGCACCACTATATAAGCCAGACTGTGTTTTAGACTATAATATCAACATGCGGTTGATTGATAAATCAGACATGATGATTGGCACTGCAGAGTGTGTGCGGAAGACATGTAGGTGGACGAAAAAAGTGTTCTTCCATCTTGTGGACATGAGCATGCTGAACTGTTTCAACATGTACCTTGTGAGAACTGGACGTAAGCCCACTTTCCGTGACTTTGTATTTGATGCTGCAATACAGTTATTAGGAAAGTTTGCAAAAGATGTCCCAGGTATTCAGCGGCCCATCATAAACCCACTGTTGCAGCATGCTGGTACTCCACGCCTCGCTCACACTGAAGGCTTCCTAGCACACAAACTTAAGTATTTGCCACCTGGTGTGAAGCGTGCAATAGCCCAACGTGATTGCTTGGTGTGTAAAACAACGACACGTAGAGACAAGAAACGGAAGCTTGTGCAAACATGGTGTGAAACGTGTGGTATCCCATTATGTGCTATCGACTGCTTCAATGACTACCACAGTCTAGAAATCTTCTAAGTGTGCTTCAAAGTGTGTATTGCGTGTGCGAGTGTGTAAATATGTAAACATATAAGCAGATAGCGTGTGCGTGTGTATAAATATATACAAATATAAGCAGAACATACAATATAATAGACTGTAATGACATATTATATTGCCGTAATTGAAAACATTTGTGTGCGCCTGTGTATACTCAAATATGCAACAATTATTGATACAAAATATGTTCAAACACTATTTGAAACACAATTAGTGAAAAAAAATTAGATAAAATGCGCTTAGACATTGTAAATAAATAGCGCGAAAATATATTTGTGGCAACTCTGGCTGTTTGAGGACCGCGCGCAACACCTCCCGGGCGTGTACTGCATGAGCGAACATGCAGATTGTGACGTCATCACCGTCCTTCTCGGCTCTATTGCAACAAAAGTAAGTACAATAGAATTTTTTTTTTATTTTTCCCGTGATCTGTGAACAGAACTTAACAGATTAGCAAAAAAAAAAAATTTTTTTTTTTTTTCAAAATGACATGCGCCTGTGTGGATGGCAGGATATTAGACCCCGAGCATGTTAAGGGTTAAGCGTAAAAACAAAAATGTGTATACTCTTTTTACTTTTCTGACCTTAGTTTTCATGCTACGTATTTCATTTTGGTACCAACGTGTTCGCAATAAAATTCTCTAGAAGAACATCAGTAAAAAAAGTCACGAAAGCTATAGAGATACCAGCATGAAATAAATACTGTAACTACGAAGATGAGTCGCCGTGAGCGCTCAACAGGAACAAAATGTTTTTACTCTTGGGATTATTATCACCTCTACAATTGTCCTACAGCCTTAATTTTGGTATCAATGAACTCCCAATAAAATTCCCAACACGGTGATATGAATATAATCGTAGAATAATGGTCCCAGCCCACCCGCAAGAGTGTGGGAAGTGGGCGCACTGTTACCCGGTAATGGTGACCGGACGACACACGCGCGAAACGTTGCTTTGAAAGTTTATACTTATTTCACTGTTCTGATATTATTATTGTATGTATGTCATTCATTTTTGTGGCAATGTTTTCGCAATTTAATGTTCTATGAGCTAAATTATACTACACAAACTTGGACCAAATAGGTGTACTTACCAAGGGAAGGCTGGTTGTGGAACAGTAAGTTGAGCATTTGTTCTTCACTCCACCTTCTTCAGGTTCTTCATTCCTGAAGTTGCTCAACAGATGGTTTGTAGGTGGAGTGAAGCTGTTGCGGGTGGTTACTTCTTCACCACCCAATACACCTGTTTCCGGTGGTAATTGGTGTAGCAGGGAACAACACAGAGTGCAACACCACAGGTCTTGCATCCATAGTTCGTGTCCTTCCTTTTACCGGACCGTGCGCATGCATGACACTTGAGACGTTTGGGCAGTCTGTAAATTTCATGTTTCAGTTTGTAGTTCATGCGATTTTCTGAATCAACAATAGGGCGGCCAGGTCCTCTCGCTGGAGGTGTAACAGGAGTTGCAGGAGAGTCAGATTCATCTGACAAAACAGTTTCGTCAACTGGCAGTGTGGCAGACATGTCGGGTTCAGATTCGTTGTCTGCTTCATCTTGAGGTGGTGTAGTGAACAAAGGCCGCCTCACACCAGATGGTCCGGGAGTTGGCATGGCGTCAGCATTGGCAGGAGCTGTGTCATCATTTATGTCTGGAGCGTGCCGCAAGTGTTGAGATGATGATGTTGTTTTAGGCCACTCCTCTGTGTCCCAGTGCAATAGGGCCCAGATTGCCACTTCGTGGAACTGTAGCAATGTTAGCTTTTTTCGATCAGTTGTGTTGTATTTGTACAAAACATAGGCATTATGCAATGCCATTTGCAAGAAATAAAAGGTAATCTTTTTGGTCCACTTGTGAGTTTTCCTGGTAAAATGGTAATATTTAACCATTTGATCGAAGTGGTCCACACCTTTCATGAACTTATTGTACTCGCAAATTGCAGTCGGTTTGTTCACTGTTACCTGTTGTATTCCACTTGTTCCGTCTCGGTTGCGAATTCGCTTCCTTCGCTGAACTCGCTGAGTGTCTGCATTGTGGATGTTGGTAATGATTGAAACCACTCGCTTGTCTTTCCACAGGAGAATGAAGGTATTATCTTTGCGGCGGTATACTGTGGTATCCAGTGGAAGTTTACCCTTGGCTAGAGCTTGCAATACCTTTGGGGCGCCACGTAGCATTCTAATTGTGCCACATGTGTACACCCCAAGTTCTCTCAATGTTTCTGTCAGGGTGTTACGGCCCTCTCGGGTCGCAACTGGGTTCGTACTCTGATGTTATTAGAGGAAGTAGTATCCGGCCCCAAGCCAGTAGTGGCTTTCAAGGGATGAGATCCGTGATGCAAGTAACTTAAAGGGGAAGGGAAATAAAGTTAAGAACTTAAGATTATAATTGTTCTCATCACCAATAAATAATATAAGATTACACAGGGGAAGGGGTATTAACACTGCACAAGGGAATTATTTACACAATTGTCCTCTCCTGAAGACTCTGGATCCAAACTCTCTCGGTGCCAAGTCCTCGGTGCTTTCGTGGCCTCCCAACGAATCCTTTTAAAAGCTGAGTCTACCCTGGCCACAGGTCAGCCAAAACACAGTTCCACTGGGGGCACCGCCGTGGAGGCCGTCAACCACAAGTCCAGCAGGTCTGCTGGCAGGTTCCGGATCAGCAACGCTGGTCAGGCCACTCCACGAGCGATACTAGGGTAGCGCCCTAGTCAGGAGCCTCGTGTGATACCACAAATCACTCTCCTGTCCTCAATACCCCAGTGGTTAATCGTCTCCAGCAGTCGGTCCCGGGTACGACGATCCTTCACTGCCGCTTCACAGGCAGGGTAACACCACAGTGTTCATCCGGGAGGCGACTCACATCTGCTACAGCAAAGCACAAGGTATGGGGACGGCTGCCTTGGGTAGACTGACTCAACTTCCATCACAGCAGTCCCAGGTCGACTCTGTAAGCAGACACGTCATCAATAACTGGGACACCCTAAAACACCTCGCTTACGGGCTCAGGCACAAACGCCCGACATATCCACTCCATAGATGGCGTTGTAGTCTGAGCACCACCTCACCAGAGGTCAGCGGCGGCGGTGCTGTGAGCTGAACCGGACTAGAAACTGGCCCTTGTGGCCAGTACACCTTGTCCTCACCAGGTGTCGTCGTCCATTTGGTGGGGGTTTCGGGAGCTGACCCACAGATGGCGCGGTCGTCACTGCTCCGTGCTCGGACGCTGGATCCGGGTCCGTAACACAGGGTAACCGAGTTGTAGTAATTATCCATGTACAAATGGTAACCCTGGTTCACTAAAGGCTGCATCAACCCCGTTACTGTATCCACTATCGTCTTACCAATACCTGAGTATACGTCAAAGTCATATATGTACCCAGAGACAGATTCAGCAAGCATATAAAGTTTCACACCATACTTGTCTGGTTTGTTTGGATTGTACACTTTGAAGGATAGTCGGCCTCGCCATGCCATTGTACCCTCATCCAACACAACTCTTTCTTGGGGATGTAAACTTGAGCAAACCTCTCTTTCAAGTAATCCATCACTGGTCTCACTTTTATCAACTTATCACGATGTTCACGGGCACTGCATTGGTATTGAATGTGTGGAAAAACTGGTTTATATGCTGGAATCGTCTGGACGGCATGAACAAGCTGAAGAAACGAGCATGCCATGCTTTGCTGTTTGCCAATACATCCTCATAGTTGGGAGCCTAATTATGCCCATCAATATGAACAGTCCTAGGAATCGCGCCATTTCCCTCACCTTCACTGGGGTCCAAATATCTGATACATTTTCATTGGCCATCCGGAATAACTGCGAGGCGTACAAATTTGTTTCAACAGTAAAGAACTCAAGGAGGGCACGCGTAATGAACAATTGAATATAAGCCAGTGCACTAGTAGGCTTGGGAATTTTCAGTCCAGGATTTCCAGTAAAATCATCAACAACTGGAGAAGTATTGCTACGACTCCAGCCCTCACCAGCCCCAGCCTGCCGAGTACGTACTGTACGTGTACGCCTTTCAGCAGGCTCGAATGAATCCTCATCACTTTCCTCATCACTTATACTTTCAGAATCACTTGGCGCAATTTGTCGTGTGTTCCTACGACGCGTAACATGTCTGGTAGCTACTTTTCTAGGTAGCCTAGATGCACCACGTGTGCGCCGAGATGGAGGAGGAGGAGGGGGTCGCGGTGCCTCCTCTTCCTCGGTGAGGGCCTCAGTCTCCTCATCACTCATTGCCGTATCATTCCCTCTAGCTCTAGGTACACTATAATCGTTGTGGGTTCCAAAATCTTCCTCCAATACCTCTACATCACCTTCAGCTTCTGATAAATCCTCCACAAGGCCTGGAATTTTCGTTGGTGTGAGCTTCACTCCGCTCCACTTCTTAAAAATTTGGGTTATTTTGTCCACTCTCGATGACCTGGAGGCTTCCTTGGGCATAGAAGTGCTTGGGCCTTGACCTTGATCCATTTTTGATGAAGTAATTGGGTATAATCCACACGGAAACGGGTAAAAATGCTCGAGTTTGGCGCACGAGGGGAGCGTGATCGACTCACGACACGTGACACGAAAACAATGTGCCCGTCACGTGACCGGGTAGGCCGACGCGCCAGGCGGCCTAGTGGTGAGAAAGAGAACTTCATGGCGCGTCGTTTGAAACAAACCCCAATGAAATCGGATTAAAATTGAATTTTATACAAATATTTTAAAAGAAGACATAACTTTATGTCCACTATGCGTTTACATTAGACGAAACCGGACGCGTCCAGATAGCGCGAAAGTGTTAATATGGGAAAAATAACCCAGCCGATGAATGACATTCCCGTCACATAGATTAACATTCACAAAAAAGTTATCAGTGATATGTGTGGACTGAAAAAACAATACTGGATAACGACCAAAACTCAGGAACAGGTAGTTTAGAGAACCACATAGCAGAAGTGTGGAGGGAGAGGGTATTGTGGTACAAAACAACAGCAATATTGCAGAGCCAGGTACTGGTATTATAAACAATGAGAGCAACAATGGGAAAGAGTGCATAAATGAAGGAATTGGGACAAAAAACGGAGATGGCTCCAATATAGAGGCGGCCAAGAGAGGCACAAGTATAATATCCTGAAAAAGGTAAAAATTGAAAATATTTGCAATTCTCTGCACAAGGAATATGCAAAT
>NW_025574572.1:0-38504 GCF_020424385.1 Procambarus clarkii | reverse complement strand
GGCAGCAACACAAAGCATGCACCAACACAAGGGAGGCAGCAACACAAAGCATGCACCAACACAAGGGAGGCAGCAACACAAGGGAGGCACCAACACAAAGCATGGCACCAACACAAGGGAGCAGCAACACAAAGCAACCAACACAAGGGAGGCAGCAACACAAAGCATGCACCAACACAAGGGAGGCAGCAACACAAAGCATGCACCAACACAAGGGAGGCAGCAACACAAAGCATGCACCAACACAAGGGAGGCAGCAACACAAAGCATGCACCAACACAAGGCACCAACACAAGGAGGCAGCAACACAAGCATGCACCAACACAAGGGAGGCAGCAACACAAAGCACCAACACAAGGGAGGCAGCAACACAAAGCATGCACCAACACAAGGGAGGCAGCACCAACACAAAGCATGCACCAACACAAGGGAGGCACCAACACAAGGGAGGCAGCAACACAAAGCATGCACCAACACAAGGGAGGCAGCAACACAACCAACACAAGGGAGGCAGCAACAACACAAGGGAGGCAGCAACACAAAGCATGCACCAACACAAGGGAGGCAGCAACACAAAGCAGGCACCAACACAAAGGAGCAACACAAAGCATGCACCAACACAAGGGAGGCAGCAACACAAGGGATGCACCAACACAAAGCATGCACAACACAAAGCAAGGGAGGCAGCAACACAAAGCATGCACCAACACAAGGGAGGCAGCAACACAAAGCATGCACCAACACAAGGGAGGCAGCAACACAAAGCATGCACCAACACAAGGGAGGCAGCAACACAAAGCATGCACCAACACAAGGGAGGCAGCAACACAAAGCATGCACCAACACAAGGGAGGCAGCAACACAAAGCATGCACCAACACAAGGGAGGCAGCAACACAAAGCATGCACCAACACAAGGGAGGCAGCAACACAAAGCATGCACCAACACAAGGGAGGCAGCAACACAAAGCATGCACCAACACAAGGGAGGCAGCAACACAAAGCATGCACCAACACAAGGGAGGCAGCAACACAAAGCATGCACCAACACAAGGGAGGCACCAACACAAAGCATGCACCAACACAGCAACACAAAGGGAGGCAGCAACACAAGGGAGGCAGCATGCACCAACACAAGGGAGGCAGCAACACAAAGCATGCACCAACACAAGGGAGGCAAACACAAAGAGGCAGCAACACAAGGGAGCAGCAAACACAACACAAGGGAGGCAGCAACACAAAGCATGCACCAACACAAGGGAGGCAGCAACACAAAGCATGCACCAACACAAGGGAGGCAGCAACACAAAGCATGCACCAACACAAGGGAGGCAGCAACACAAAGCATGCACCAACACAAGGGAGGCAGCAACACAAAGCATGCACCAACACAAGGGAGGCAGCAACACAAAGCATGCACCAACACAAGGGAGGCAGCAACACAAAGCATGCACCAACACAAGGGAGGCAGCAACACAAAGCATGCACCAACACAAGGGAGGCAGCAACACAAGGCAGCAACACAAAGCATGCACCAACACAAGGGAGGCAGCAACACAAAGCATGCAACACAACACAACACAAGGAGGCAGCAACACAAAGCATGCACCAACACAAGGGAGGCAGCAACACAAAGCATGCACCAACACAAGGGAGGCAGCAACACAAAGCATGCACCAACACAAGGGAGGCAGCAACACAAAGCATGCACCAACACAAGGGAGGCAGCAACACAAAGCATGCACCAACACAAGGGAGGCAGCAACACAAAGCATGCACCAACACAAGGGAGGCAGCAACACAAAGCATGCACCAACACAAGGCACCAACACAAAGAGGCAGCAACACAAAGCATGCACCAACACAAGGGAGGCAGCAACACAAAGCATGCACCAACACAAGGGAGGCAGCAACACAAAGCATGCACCAACACAAGGGAGGCAGCAACACAAAGCATGCACCAACACAAGGGAGGCAGCAACACAAAGCATGCACCAACACAAGGGAGGCAGCAACACAAAGCATGCACCAACACAAGGCACCAACACAAGGGAGGCAGCAACACAAAGCATGCACCAACACAAGGGAGGCAGCAACACAAAGCATGCACCAACACAAGGGCAGGCAGCAACACAAAGCATGCACCAACACAAGGGAGGCAGCAACACAAAGCATGCACCAACACAAGGGAGGCAGCAACACAAAGCATGCACCAACACAAGGGAGGCACACAAAGCATGCACCAACACAGGGAGGCAGGCATGCACCAACACAAGGGAGGCAGCAACACAAAGCATGCACCAACACAAGGGAGGCAGCAACACAAAGCATGCACCAACACAAGGGAGGCAGCAACACAAAGCATGCACCAACACAAGGGAGGCAGCAACACAAAGCATGCACCAACACAAGGGAGGCAGCAACACAAAGCATGCACCAACACACAGCAACACAAAGCATGCACCAACACAAGGGAGGCAGCAACACAAAGCATGCACCAACACAAGGGAGGCAGCAACACAAAGCATGCACCAACACAAGGGAGGCAGCAACACAAAGCATGCACCAACACAAGGGAGGCAGCAACACAAAAGCATGCACCAACACAAGGGAGGCAGCAACACAAAGCATGCACCAACACAAGGGAGGCAGCAACAACACAAAGCATGCACCAACACAAGGGAGGCAGCAACACAAAGCATGCACCAACACAAGGGAGGCAGCAACACAAAGCATGCACCAACACAAGGGAGGCAGCAACACAAAGCATGCACCAACACACAAGGGAGGCAGCAACACAAAGCATGCACCAACACAAGGGAGGCAGCAACACAAAGCATGCACCAACACAAGGGAGGCAGCAACACAATGCAGGCAGCAACACAAAGCATGCACCAACACAAGGGAGGCAGCAACACAAAGCATGCACCAACACAAGGGAGGCAGCAACACAAAGCATGCACCAACACAAGGGAGGCAGCAACACAAAGCATGCACCAACACAAGGGAGGCAGCAACACAAAGCATGCACCAACACGAGGGAGGCAGCAACACAAAGCATGCACCAACACAAGGGAGGCAGCAACACAAAGCATGCACCAACACAAGGGAGGCAGCAACACAAAGCATGCACCAACACAAGGGAGGCAGCAACACAAAGCATGCACCAACACAAGGGAGGCAGCAACACAAAGCATGCACCAACACAAGGGAGGCACCAACACAAGGGAGGCAGCAACACAAGGGAGGCAGCATGCACCAACACACAAGGGAGGCAGCAACACAAAGCATGCACCAACACAAGGGAGGCATGCACCAACACAACGGAGGCAGCAACACAAGGGAGGCACCAACACAACGGATGCAGCAACACAAGGGAGGCAGCAACACAAAGGATGCACCAACACAAGGGAGGCAGCAACACAAAGCATGCACCAACACAAGGGAGGCAGCAACACAAAGCATGCACCAACACAAGGGAGGCAGCAACACAAAGCATGCACCAACACAAGGGAGGCAGCAACACAAAGCATGCACCAACACAAGGGAGGCAGCAACACAAAGCATGCACCAACACAAGGGAGGCAGCAACACAAGGGAGGCAGCAACACAAAGCATGCACCAACACAAGGGAGGCAGCAACACAAAGCATGCACCAACACAAGGGAGGCAGCAACACAAAGCATGCACCAACACAAGGGAGGCAGCAACACAAAGCATGCACCAACACAAGGGAGGCAGCAACACAAAGCATGCACCAACACAAGCATGCAACAACACAAACAAAGCATGCACCAACACAAGGGAGGCAGCAACACAAAGCATGCACCAACACAAGGGAGGCAGCAACACAAAGCATGCACCAACACAAGGGAGGCAGCAACACAAAGCATGCACCAACACAAGGGAGGCAGCAACACAAAGCATGCACCAACACAAGGGAGGCAGCAACACACAAGCATGCACCAACACAAGGGAGGCAGCAACACAAAGCATGCACCAACACAAGGGAGGCAGCAACACAAAGCATGCACCAACACAAGGGAGGCAGCAACACAAAGCATGCACCAACACAAGGGAGGCAGCAACACAAAGCATGCACCAACACAAGGGAGGCAGCAACACAAAGCATGCACCAACACAAGGGAGGCAGCAACACAAAGCATGCACCAACACAAGGGAGGCAGCAACACAAAACACAGCATGCACCAACACAAGGGAGGCAGCAACACAAGGGAGGCACCAACACAAGGGAGGCAGCAACACAAAGGAGGCAGCAACACAAGGCATGCACCAACACAAGGGAGGCAACACAAAGCATGCACCAACACAAGGGAGGCAGCAACACAAAGCATGCACCAACACAAGGGAGGCAGCAACACAAAGCATGCACCAACACAAGGGAGGCAGCAACACAAAGCATGCACCAACACAAGGGAGGCAGCAACACAAAGCATGCACCAACACAAGGGAGGCAGCAACACAACACAAAGCATGCACCAACACAAGGGAGGCAGCAACACAAAGCATGCACCAACACAAGGGAGGCAGCAACACAAAGCATGCACCAACACAAGGGCACCAACACAGGGAGGCAGCAACAAAAAGCAAAGCATGCACCAACACAAGGGAGGCAGCAACACAAAGCATGCACCAACACAAGGGAGGCAGCAACACAAAGCATGCACCAACACAAGGGAGGCAGCAACACAAAGCATGCACCAACACAAGGGAGGCAGCAACACAAAGCAACAACACAAGGGAGGCAGCAACACAAAGCATGCACCAACACAAGGGAGGCACCAACACAAAGCATGCACCAACACAAGGGAGGCAGCAACACAAAGCATGCACCAACACAAGGGAGGCAGCAACACAAAGCATGCACCAACACAAGGGAGGCAGCAACACAAAGCATGCACCAACACAAGGGAGGCAGCAACACAAAGCATGCACCAACACAAGGGAGGCAGCAACACAAAGCACACCAACACAGGCACAGCAACACAAGCATGCACCAACACAAACACAAAGCATGCACCAACACGAGGGAGGCAGCAACACAAAGCATGCACCAACACAAGGGAGGCAGCAACACAAAGCATGCACCAACACAAGGGAGGCAGCAACACAAAGCATGCACCAACACAAGGGAGGCAGCAACACAAAGCATGCACCAACACAAGGGAGGCAGCAACACAAAGCATGCACCAACACAAGGGAGGCAGCAACACAAAGCATGCACCAACACAAGGGAGGCAGCAACACAAAGCATGCACCAACACAAGGGAGGCAGCAACACAAAGCATGCACCAACACAAGGGAGGCAGCAACACAAAGCATGCACCAACACAAGGGAGGCAACACAAGGGAGGCAGCAACACAAAGCATGCACCAACACAAGGGAGGCAGCAACACAAAGCATGCACCAACACAAGGGAGGCAGCAACACAAAGCATGCACCAACACAAGGGAGGCAGCAACACAAAGCATGCACACACAACACAAGGGAGGCAGCAACACAAAGCATGCACCAACACAAGGGAGGCAGCAACACAAAGCATGCACCAACACAAGGGAGGCAGCAACACAAAGCATGCACCAACACAAGGGAGGCAACACAAAGCATGCACCAACACAAGGGAGGCAGCAACACAAAGCATGCACCAACACAAGGGAGGCAGCAACACAAAGCATGCACCAACACAAGGGAGGCAGCAAACACAAGCATGCACCAACACAAGGGCAGGCAGCAAACACAAAGCATGCACCAACACAAGGGAGGCAGCAACACAAAGCATGCACCAACACAAGGGAGGCAGCAACACAAAGCATGCACCAACACAAGGGAGGCAGCAACACAAAGCATGCACCAACACAAGGGAGGCAGCAACACAAAGCATGCACCAACACAAGGGAGGCATGCACCAACACAAGGGAGGCAGCATGCACCAACACAAGGGAGGCAGCAACACAAAGCATGCACCAACACAAGGGAGGCAGCAACACAAAGCATGCACCAACACAAGGGAGGCAGCAACACAAAGCATGCACCAACACAAGGGAGGCAGCAACACAAAGCATGCACCAACACAAGGGAGGCAGCAACACAAAGCATGCACCAACACAAGGGAGGCACACAACACAAAGGACAAACACAAGGCAGCAACACAAAGCATGCACCACACAACACAAAGCATGCACCAACACAAGGAGGCAGCAACACAAAGCATGCACCAGCACAAGGGAGGCAGCAACACAAAGCATGCACCAACACAAGGGAGGCACAAACACAAGGGAGGCAGCAACACAAAGCATGCACCAACACAAGGGAGGCAGCAACACAAAGCATGCACCAACACAAGGGAGGCAGCAACACAAAGCATGCACCAACACAAGGAGGCAGGCATGCACCAACACAAGGCAGGCACCAACACAAAGCAGCAACACAAAGCATGCACCAACACAAGGGAGGCAGCAACACAAAGCATGCACCAACACAAGGGAGGTAGCAACACAAAGCATGCACCAACACGAGGGAGGCAGCAACACAAAGCATGCACCAACACAAGGGAGGCAGCAACACAAAGCATGCACCAACACAAGGGAGGCAGCAACACAAAGCATGCACCAACACAAGGGAGGCAGCAACACAAAGCATGCAACACAAGGGAGGCAGCAACACAAAGCATGCACCAACACAAGGGAGGCAGCAACACAAAGCATGCACCAACACAAGGGAGGCAGCAACACAAAGCATGCACCAACACAAGGGAGGCAGCAACACAAAGCATGCACCAACACAAGGGAGGCACCAACACAAAGCATGCAGCAACACAAAGCATGCACCAACACAAGGGAGGCAGCAACACAAAGCATGCACCAACACAAGGGAGGCAGCAACACAAAGCATGCACCAACACAAGGGAGGCAGCAACACAAAGCATGCACCAACACAAGGGAGGCAGCAACACAAAGCATGCACCAACACAAGGGAGGCAGCAACACAAAGCATGCACCAACACAAGGGAGGCAGCAACACAAAGCATGCACCAACACAAGGGAGGCAGCAACACAAAGCATGCACCAACACAAGGGAGGCACCAACACAAGGGAGGCACCAACACAAGGGAGGCAGCAACACAAAGCATGCACCAACACAAGGGAGGCAGCAACACAAAGCATGCACCAACACAAGGGAGGCAGCAACACAAAGCATGCACCAACACAAGGGAGGCAGCAACACAAAGCATGCACCAACACAAGGGAGGCACCAACACAACACAAACACAAGGGAGGCAGCAACACAAAGCATGCACCAACACAAGGGAGGCAGCAACACAAAGCATGCACCAACACAAGGGAGCACCAACACAAAGCATGCACCAACACAAGGCAGGCACCAACACAAAGCATGCACCAACACAAGGGAGGCAGCAACACAAAGCATGCACCAACACAAGGGAGGCAGGCAAACACAAAGCATGCACCAACACAAGGGAGGCAGCAACACAAAGCATGCACCAACACAAGGGAGGCACCAACACAAGGGAGGCAGCAACACAAAGCATGCACCAACACAAGGGAGGCAGCAACACAAAGCATGCACCAACACAAGGGAGGCAGCAACACAAAGCATGCACCAACACAAGGCAGGCACCAACACAAGGGCAGGCACAAGGGAACACAAAGCATGCACCAACACAAGGGAGGCAGCAACACAAAGCATGCACCAACACAAGGGAGGCAGCAACACAAAGCATGCACCAACACAAGGGAGGCAGCAACACAAAGCATGCACCAACACAAGGGAGGCAGCACCAACACAAACACAGGCAGCAACACAAAGCATGCACCAACACAAGGGAGGCAGCAACACAAAGCATGCACCAACACAAGGGAGGC
Organism: Procambarus clarkii; assembly: GCF_020424385.1. Taxonomy (NCBI): domain Eukaryota; kingdom Metazoa; phylum Arthropoda; class Malacostraca; order Decapoda; family Cambaridae; genus Procambarus; species Procambarus clarkii. The sequence goes on along the minus strand of NW_025574572.1, from coordinate 30,600 downwards.
ACCAACACAAAGCATGCACCAACACAAAGCATGCACCAACACAAGGGAGGCAGCAACACAAAGCATGCACCAACACAAGGGAGGCAGCAACACAAAGCATGCACCAACACAAGGGAGGCAGCAACACAAAGCATGCACCAACACAAGGGAGGCAGCAACACAAAGCATGCACCAACACAAGGGAGGCACCAACACAAAGCAGGCACCAACACAGGGCAGGCATGCACCACAACACAACACAAGGAGGCAGCAACACAAAGCATGCACCAACACAAGGGAGGCAGCAACACAAAGCATGCACCAACACAAGGGAGGCAGCAACACAAAGCATGCACCAACACAAGGGAGGCAGCAACACAAAGCATGCACCAACACAAGGGAGGCAGCAACACAAAGCATGCACCAACACAAGGGAGGCAGCAACACAAAGCATGCACCAACACAAGGGAGGCACCAACACAAAGCATGCACCAACACAAGGGAGGCAGCAACACAAGGGAGGCAGCAACACAAAGCATGCACCAACACAAGGCAGGCACCAACACAAGGGAGGCACCAACACAAGGGAGGCAGCAACACAAAGCACAAGGGAGGCAGCAACACAAAGCATGCACCAACACAAGGGAGGCACCAACACAAAGCATGCACCAACACAATAGAGGCACCAACACAAGGGAGGCAGCAACACAAAGCCTGCACCAACACAAGGGAGGCACCAACACAAAGCATGCACCAACACAAGGGAGGCAGCAACACAAAGCATGCACCAACACAAGGGAGGCACCAACACAAAGCAGCAACACAAAGCACACAACACAAGGGAGGCAGCAACACAAAGCATGCACCAACACAAGGGAGGCACCAACACAAAGCATGCACCAACACAATGGAGGCACCAACACAAGGGAGGCAGCAACACAAAGCATGCACCAACACAAGGGAGGCACCAACACAAAGCATGCACCAACACAAGGGAGGCAGCAACACAAAGCATGCACCAACACAAGGGAGGCAGCAACACAAAGCATGCAACAACACAAGGCAGCAACACAAAGCATGCACCAACACAAGGGAGGCAGCAACACAAAGCATGCACCAACACAAGGGAGGCAGCAACACAAAGCATGCACCAACACAAGGGAGGCAGCAACACAAGGGAGCACACCAACACAAGGGAGGCACCAACACAAAGCATGCACCAACACAAGGGAGGCAGCAACACAAAGCATGCACCAACACAAGGGAGGCAGCAACACAAAGCATGCACCAACACAAGGGAGGCAGCAACACAAAGCATGCACCAACACAAGGGAGGCAGCAACACAAAGCATGCACCAACACAAGGGAGGCAGCAACACAAAGCATGCACCAACACAAAGGAGGCAGCAACACAAAGCATGCACCAACACAAGGGAGGCAGCAACACAAAGCATGCACCAACACAAGGGAGGCAGCAACACAAGGGAGGCAGCAACACAAAGCATGCACCAACACAAGGGAGGCAGCAACACAAAGCATGCACCAACACAAGGGAGGCAGCAACACAAAGCATGCACCAACACAACACAAACACAAAGCAGGCAGCAACACAAAGCATGCACCAACACAATGGAGGCACCAACACAAGGGAGGCAGCAACACAAAGCATGCACCAACACAAGGGAGGCAGCAACACAAAGCATGCACCAACACAAGGGAGGCAGCAACACAAAGCATGCACCAACACAAGGGAGGCAGCAACACAAAGCATGCACCAACACAAGGGAGGCAGCAACACAAAGCATGCACCAACACAAGGGAGGCAGCAACACAAAGCATGCACCAACACAAGGGCAGCAAGCAACACAAAGCATGCACCAACACAAAGCATGCACCAACACAAGGGAGGCAGCAACACAAAGCATGCACCAACACAAGGGAGGCAGCAACACAAAGCATGCACCAACACAAGGGAGGCAGCAACACAAAGCATGCACCAACACAAGGGAGGCAGCAACACAAAGCATGCACCAACACAAGCATGCAGGGGAGGCAGCAACACAAAGCATGCACCAACACAAGGGAGGCAGCAACACAAAGCATGCACCAACACAAGGGAGGCAGCAACACAAAGCATGCACCAACAAGGGAGGCAGCAACACAAAGCATGCACCAACACAAGGGAGGCAGCAACACAAAGCATGCACCAACACAAGGGAGGCAGCAACACAAAGCATGCACCAACACAAGGGAGGCAGCAACACAAAGCATGCACCAACACAAGGGAGGCAGCAACACAAAGCATGCACCAACACAAGGGAGGCAGCAACACAAAGCATGCACCAACACAAGGGAGGCAGCAACACAAAGCATGCACCAACACAAGGGAGGCAGCAACACAAAGCATGCACCAACACAAGGGAGGCAGCAACACAAAGCATGCACCAACACAAGGGAGGCAGCAACACAAAGCATGCACCAACACAAGGGAGGCAGCAACACAAAGCATGCACCAACACAAGGGAGGCAGCAACACAAAGCATGCACCAACACAAGGGAGGCAGCAACACAAAGCATGCACCAACACAAGGGAGGCAGCAACACAAAGCATGCACCAACACAAGGGAGGCAGCAACACAAAGCATGCACCAACACAAGGGAGGCAGCAACACAAAGCATGCACCAACACAAGGGAGGCAGGGAGGCAACACAAAGCATGCACCAACACAAGGGAGGCAGCAACACAAAGGAGGCACCAACACAAGGGAGGCACCAACACAAGGGAGGCATGCACCAACACAAGGGAGGCAGCAACACAAAGCATGCACCAACACAAGGGAGGCAGCAACACAAAGCATGCACCAACACAAGGGAGGCAGCAACACAAAGCATGCACCAACACAAGGGAGGCAGCAACACAAAGCATGCACCAACACAAGGGAGGCAGCAACACAAAGCATGCACCAACACAAGGGAGGCAGCAACACAAAAGCAGGCACCAACACAAAGCATGCACCAACACAAGAGGCACCAACACAAAGCATGCACCAACACAAGGGAGGCAGCAACACAAAGCATGCACCAACACAAGGGAGGCAGCAACACAAAGCATGCACCAACACAAGGGAGGCAGCAACACAAAGCATGCACCAACACAAGGGAGGCAGCAACACAAAGCATGCACCAACACAAGGGAGGCAGCAACACAAAGCATGCACCAACACAAGGGAGGCAGCAACACAAAGCATGCACCAACACAAGGGAGGCAGCAACACAAAGCATGCACCAACACAAGGGAGGCAGCAACACAAAGCATGCACCAACACAAGGGAGGCAGCAACACAAAGCATGCACCAACACAAGGGAGGCAGTAACACAAAGCATGCACCAACACAAGGGAGGCAGCAACACAAAGCATGCACCAACACAAGGGAGGCAGCAACACAAAGCCTGCAGCAACACAAAGCATGCACCAACACAAGGGAGGCAGCAACACAAAGCAACACAAAGCATGCACCAACACAAGGGAGGCAGCAACACAAAGCATGCACCAACACAAAGGATGCACCAACACAAGGGAGGCAGCAACACAAAGCATGCACCAACACAAGGGAGGCAGCAACACAAAGCATGCACCAACACAAGGGAGGCAGCAACACAAAGCATGCACCAACACAAGGGAGGCACCAACACAAGGCATGCACCAACACAAGGGAGGCAGCAACACAAAGCATGCACCAACACAAGGGAGGCAGCAACACAAAGCATGCACCAACACAAGGGAGGCAGCAACACAAAGCATGCACCAACACAAGGGAGGCACCAACACAAAGCATGCACCAACACAAGGGAGGCACCAACACAAAGCATGCACCAACACAAGGGAGGCACCAACACAAAGCATGCACCAACACAAGGGAGGCACCAACACAAGGGAGGCACCAACACAAAGCATGCACCAACACAAGGGAGGCAGCAACACAAAGCATGCACCAACACAAGGGAGGCAGCAACACAAAGCATGCACCAACACAAGGGAGGCACCAACACAAAGCATGCACCAACACAAGGGAGGCAGCAACACAAGGGCATGCACCAACACAAGGGAGGCAGCAACACAAAGGCACCAACACAAAGCATGCACCAACACAAGGGAGGCAGCAACACAAAGCATGCACCAACACAAGGGAGGCAGCAGCATGCACCAACACAAGGGAGGCAGCAACACAAAGCATGCACCAACACAAGGGAGGCAGCAACAACACAAACAAGGGATGCACCAACACAAGGGAGGCAGCAACACAAAGCATGCACCAACACAAGGGAGGCAGTAACACAAAGCATGCACCAACACAAGGGAGGCAGCAACACAAAGCATGCACCAACACAAGGGAGGCAGCAACACAGGGAGGCAGCAACACAAAGCATGCACCAACACAAGGGAGGCAGCAACACAAAGCATGCACCAACACAAGGGAGGCAGCAACACAAAGCATGCACCAACACAAGGGAGGCACCAACACAAGGGAGGCAGCAACACAAAGCATGCACCAACACGAGGGAGGCAGCAACACAAAGCATGCACCAACACAAGGGAGGCAGCAACACAAAGCATGCACCAACACAAGGGAGGCAGCAACACAAAGCATGCACCAACACAAGGGAGGCAGCAACACAAAGCATGCACCAACACAAGGGAGGCAGCAACACAAAGCATGCACCAACACAAGGGAGGCAGCAACACAAAGCATGCACCAACACAAGGGAGGCAGCAACACAAAGCATGCACCAACACAAGGCATGCACCAACACAACGCAGGCACCAACACAAAGCATGCACCAACACAAGGGAGGCAGCAACACAAAGCATGCACCAACACAAGGGAGGCAGAACACAAGGCAGCAACACAAAGCATGCACCAACACAAGGGAGGCAGCAACACAAAGCATGCACCAACACAAGGGAGGCAGCAACACAAAGCATGCACCAACACAAGGGAGGCAGCAACACAAAGCATGCACCAACACAAGGGAGGTAGCAACACAAAGCATGCACCAACACAAGGGAGGCAGCAACACAAAGCATGCACCAACACAAGGGAGGCAGCAACACAAAGCATGCACCAACACAAGGGAGGCAGCAACACAAAGCATGCACCAACACGAGGGAGGCAGCAACACAAAGCATGCACCAACACAGCAACACAAAGCAGGCACCAACACAAAGCATGCACCAACACAAGGGAGGCAGCAACACAAAGCATGCACCAACACAAGGGAGGCACCAACACAAGGGAGGCACCAACACAAAGCATGCACCAACACGAGGGAGGCAGCAACACAAAGCATGCACCAACACAAGGGAGGCAGCAACACAAAGCATGCACCAACACAAGGGAGGCAGCAACACAAAGCATGCACCAACACAAGGGAGGCAGCAACACAAAGCATGCACCAACACAAGGGAGGCAGCAACACAAAGCATGCACCAACACAAGGGAGGCAGCAACACAAAGCATGCACCAACACGAGGGAGGCAGCAACACAAAGCATGCACCAACACAAGGGAGGCAGCAACACAAAGCATGCACCAACACAAGGGAGGCAGCAACACAAAGCATGCACCAACACAAGGGAGGCAGCAACACAAAGCATGCACCAACACAAGGGAGGCAGCAACACAAAGCATGCACCAACACGAGGGAGGCAGCAACACAAAGCATGCACCAACACAAGGGAGGCAGCAACACAAAGCATGCACCAACACAAGGGAGGCAGCAACACAAAGCATGCACCAACACAAGGGAGGCAGCAACACAAAGCATGCACCAACACAAGGGAGGCAGCAACACAAAGCATGCACCAACACAAGGGAGGCAGCAACACAAAGCATGCACCAACACAAGGGAGGCAGCAACACAAGGGAGGCAGCAACACAAAGCATGCACCAACACAAGGGAGGCAGCAACACAAAGCATGCACCAACACAAGGGAGGCAGCAACACAAAGCATGCAGCAACACAAAGCATGCACCAACACGAGGGAGGCAGCAACACAAGGGAGGCAGCAACACAAAGCATGCACCAACACAAGGGAGCCACACACCATAAGAATTTCAGAAGAAGTAAACAAATTAAAAACAAAAACACTGGAGTAAAAAAAAAAAGTTTTGATCCAGCAGCAGAATTGAAAATTGTGACTAAAAATTGGACAGTAAGCTAAGCATTTATAGAGTAAACAACAACAGGATAACAATGTATCCAGCATCCCTGGATACCAGACTGTTGCGGTTGGCTCTATGAAGCTTGAAACATTTATACCGGATGAGATATCCAAATCGAAAAATACATAAGAAGTTAATAAGAAATAGTAGAGGGGAGACAGGAAACATTGGAATGGTATTATGGTGGCATGAGGGAGTCTAATGAGACCTAGGACACGTCACAATTTGTCAAAAATGGCAGTTTTGAGATGTGATAATGTATAAAGGAATGTAAAGATGACATTCCTATCACCGAGACCTGTGGACCCACATCCCGACATAAAAATGAAAGCTGAGAGATGTGAATGGTTGCAAGCAGGTCTACCTGAACAGAGAGATGTCACGAAATGAAACAGGAAAAAATATAACATCTAGAGGTGGGTCCCGAGACTACTTATCATTGTTCTACAAGATAACTTACAGGAAAGGTTCCAAGGAGCAGCCTCCGTCCACCCTTCTTTTCAAATCTATTTTAGTCTGTTCAACACTCTTCATATGGACACAGCTTCCCCTCGTTAAAATAAGCAGCATAATCATACATAAATGATGATGGTACCACCGATAAATTTGGGGAACTCGAGGAGAGAGTACAGAGCATACGTCAGCAGGTCACTTCAATAATGTACCTCTTCTATTCCTATAGTGTACCACGAGTGTTGATGTTGGGGATGAGGCTGCACCATGCTCATCCCAATGGTGGGATGAAGGAAGTACCCCTGTCCAACGTTGTCATCGCAAGAAGAGTGGCAAATATTCGCAGACATCTTGGACCAAGTTTGTCAGGGGATTAAGAACAGCCCCACCAGCATCAGCCTATAGTTGGACGAATGAACTGATGTTGTGAACATAAGTCAACTGATTGCATATATATGCAACAAGAATGTTGAAATTAAAGACGAGTTCCTCTTTTGCAAGGCTTTGCAAACAGCAAACATGGTAGCAAATATATTCAGTCTTGACCTATTGTTTTGAGAAGCAGGAGACCAAGTGAGAGAAGTTTGTGTGTGTAAGGATGGTTCCCCAGCCATGATTGGCTGAAGGTCTGGCTTCACTGCTTTGGTAAAGAGCAAGAGTACCAGATACCATTTTGAAACGGCGTGTTCCTCATCGCCAGGCTTTGGTAGCAAAGACGCTGTCGTCTCACATTACAGAAGTTACGTATGTGTTCAAGACGTGAATTACATCTGAAGTCGCCCCTTCATACCATAGTGTTGAAGTTGCTTTGCGATGAGGTGGGATTGAGCATCAAGTTCTTCTCTTCCACACAGAAGTGAGGTGGCTCTAACATGAGAGACTCCTGACTTGTATTGCACACCTCCATGCTGAAGTTACAATGTTCCTCAAATAATATCACAATAACTATGCTGAACATTTAAAGACGAACTGTTCTTCCCCTCTCCTTCCTATCTGGCAGACATCTTCATTCACTTGAATGACCTCAATTTGTCTCTGCAAGATTCAAATGCTAATGGTCTTGTTTGTGCAGAGAAGGTAGAAGCCTTCAAGAGGAAGATCTCCTTCAGGAAGGGTCGAGTTCTTGAAGTGTGGGAAGCTTTCCAACCGTGGATGAGAAGCTGGAGGATAATACTGTTAGTCCCATGCTCGGAGAAAATATCATTTCTCGTACCCCACTACTTGGGCTGGACGGTAGAGCGACGGTCTCGCTTCGTACAGGTCGGCGTTCAATCCCCAACCGTCCAAGTGGTTAGGCACCATTCCTTCCCCCCGTCCCATCCCAAATATTTACCCGGACCCCTTTCCAAGTGCTGTATAGTCATAATGACTTGGTGCTTCCCCCTGATAATCAAGGGAGGCAGCAACACAAAGCATGCACCAACACAAGGGAGGCAGCAACACAAAGCATGCACCAACACAAGGGAGGCAGCAACACAAAGCATGCACCAACACAAGGGAGGCAGCAACACAAAGCATGCACCAACACAAGGGAGGCAGCAACACAAAGCATGCACCAACACAAGGGAGGCAGCAACACAAAGCATGCACCAACACAAGGGAGGCAGCAACACAAGGGAGGCAGCAACACAAGGCATGCACCAACACAAGGGAGGCAGCAACACAAAGCATGCACCAACACAAGGGAGGCAGCAACACAAAGCATGCACCAACACAAGGGAGGCAGCAACACAAAGCATGCACCAAACACAAGGGAGGCAGCAACACAAAGCATGCACCAACACAAGGGAGGCAGCAACACAAAGCATGCACCAACACAAGGGAGGCAGCAACACACAAACACAAGGCATGCACCAACACAAGGGAGGCAGCAACACAAAGGAGGCATGCACCAACACAAGGGAGGCAGCAACACAAAGCATGCACCAACACTAGGGAGGCAGCAACACAAAGCATGCACCAACACAAGGGAGGCAGCAACACAAAGCATGCACCAACACAAGGGAGGCAGCAACACAAAGCATGCACCAACACAAGGGAGGCAGCAACACAAAGCATGCACCAACACAAGGGAGGCAGCAACACAAAGCATGCACCAACACAAGGGAGGCAGCAACACAAAGCATGCACCAACACAAGGGGCAGCAACACAAAGCATGCACCAACACAAGGGAGGCAGCAACACAAAGCATGCACAACACAAGGGAGGCAAACACAAAGAGGCAGCAACACAAAGCATGCACCAACACAAGGGAGGCAGCAACACAAAGCATGCACCAACACAAGGGAGGCAGCAACACAAAGCATGCACCAACACAAGGGAGGCAGCAACACAAAGCATGCACCAACACAAGGGAGGCAGCAACACAAAGCATGCACCAACACAAGGGAGGCAGCAACACAAAGCATGCACCAACACAAGGGAGGCAGCAACACAAAGCATGCACCAACACAAGGGAGGCACCAACACAAAGCATGCACCAACACAAGGGAGGCACCAACACAAAGCATGCACCAACACAAGGGAGGCACCAACACAAAGCATGCACCAACACAAGGGAGGCAGCAACACAAAGCATGCACCAACACAAGGGAGGCAGCAACACAAAGCATGCACCAACACAAGGGAGGCAGCAACACAAGGGAGGCACCAACACAAGGGAGGCACCAACACAAAGCATGCACCAACACAAAGCATGCACCAACACAAAGCATGCACCAACACAAGGGAGGCACCAACACAAAGCATGCACCAACACAAGGGAGGCAGCAACACAAAGCATGCACCAACACAAGGGAGGCAGCAACACAAAGCATGCACCAACACAAGGGAGGCAGCAACACAAGGGAGCATGCACCAACACAAGGGAGGCAGCAACACAAAGCATGCACCAACACAAGGAGGCAGGCATGCACCAACACAAGGGAGGCACCAACACAAGGGAGGCAGCAACACAAGGGAGGCACCAACACAATGCATGCACCAACACAAGGGAGGCACCAACACAAAGCATGCACCAACACAAGGGAGGCAGCAACACAAAGCATGCACCAACACAAGGGAGGCAGCAACACAAAGCATGCACCAACACAAGGGAGGCAGCAACACAAAGGGAGGCAGCAACACAAAGCACACCAACACAAGGGAGGCACCAACACAAAGCATGCACCAACACAAGGGAGGCACCAACACAAAGGAGGCACCAACACAAGCATGCACCAACACAAGGGAGGCATGCACCAACACAAGGGAGGCAGCAACACAAAGCATGCACCAACACAAGGGTGGCAGCAACACAAAGCATGCACCAACACAAGGGAGGCAGCAACACAAAGCATGCACCAACACAAGGGAGGCAGCAACACAAAGCATGCACCAACACAAGGGAGGCAGCAACACAAAGCAACCAACACAAGGCACCAACACAAGGGAGGCAGCAACACAAAGCATGCACCAACACAAGGGAGGCAGCAACACAAAGGGAGGCACAAACACAAGGGAGGCACCAACACAAACACAAGGGAGGCAGCAACACAAAGCATGCACAACACAAGGGAGGCACCAACACAAAGGCATGCACCAACACAAGGGAGGCAGCAACACAAAGCATGCACCAACACAAGGGAGGCAGCAACACAAAGCATGCACCAACACAAGGGAGGCAGCAACACAAAGCATGCACCAACACAAGGGAGGCAGCAACACAAAGCATGCACCAACACAAGGGAGGCAGCAACACAAAGCATGCACCAACACAAGGGAGGCAGCAACACAAAGCATGCACCAACACAAGGGAGGCAGCAACACAAAGCATGCACCAACACAAGGGAGGCAGCAACACAAAGCATGCACCAACACAAGGGAGGCAGCAACACAAAGCACCAACACAAGGGAGGCAGCAACACAAAGCATGCACCAACACAAGGGAGGCACCAACACAAGGGAGGCAGCAACACAAGCATGCACCAACACAAGGGAGGCAGCAACACAAAGCATGCACCAACACAAGGGAGGCAGCAACACAAAGCATGCACCAACACAAGGGAGGCAGCAACAACACAAGCATGCACCAACACAAGGGAGGCAGCAACACAAAGCATGCACCAACACAAGGGAGGCAGCAACACAAAGGCATGCACCAACACAAGGGAGGCAGCAACACAAAGCATGCACCAACACAAGGGAGGCAGCAACACAAAGCATGCACCAACACAAGCAACACAAAGCATGCACCAACACAAGGGAGGCAGCAACACAAAGCATGCACCAACACAAGGGAGGCAGCAACACAAAGCATGCACCAACACAAGGGAGGCAGCAACACAAAGCATGCACCAACACAAGGGAGGCAGCAACACAAAGCATGCACCAACACAAGGGAGGCAGCAACACAAAGCATGCACCAACACAAGGGAGGCACCAACACAAGGGAGGCAGCAACACAAAGCATGCACCAACACAAGGGAGGCAGCAACACAAAGCATGCACCAACACAAGGGAGGCAGCAACACAAAGCATGCACCAACACAAGGGAGGCAGCAACACAAAGCATGCACCAACACAAGGGAGGCAGCAACACAAAGCATGCACCAACACAAGGGAGGCAGCAACACAAAGCATGCACCAACACAAGGGAGGCAGCAACACAAAGCATGCACCAACACAAGGGAGGCAGCAACACAAAGCATGCACCAACACAAGGGAGGCAGCAACACAAAGCATGCACCAACACAAGGGAGGCAGCAACACAAAGCATGCACCAACACAAGGGAGGCAGCAACACAAAGCATGCACCAACACAAGGGAGGCACAACACAAAGCATGCACCAACACAAGGGAGGCAGCAACACAAAGGCAGCAACCAACACACCAACACAAGGCAGCAACACAAAGCATGCACCAACACAAGGGAGGCACCAACACAAGGGAGGCAGCAACACAAGGGAGGCATGCACCAACACAAGGCAGCAACACAATGCATGCACCAACACAAGGGAGGCAGCAACACAAAGCATGCACCAACACAAGGGAGGCAGCAACACAAAGCATGCACCAACACACGGGAGGCAGCAACACAAAGCATGCACCAACACAAGGGAGGCAGCAACACAAAGCATGCAGGCAGCAACACAAAGCATGCACCAACACAAGGGAGGCAGCAACACAAAGCATGCACCAACACAAGGGAGGCAGCAACACAAAGCATGCACCAACACAAGGGAGGCAGCAACACAAAGCATGCACCAACACAAGGGAGGCAGCAACACAAAGCATGCACCAACACAAGGGAGGCAGCAACACAAAGCATGCACCAACACAAGGGAGGCAGCAACACAAAGCATGCACCAACACAAGGGAGGCAGCAACACAAAGCATGCACCAACACAAGGGAGGCAGCAACACAAAGCATGCACCAACACAAGGGAGGCAGCAACACAAAGCATGCACCAACACAAGGGAGGCAGCAACACAAAGCATGCACCAACACAAGGGAGGCAGCAACACAAAGCATGCACCAACACAAGGGAGGCAGCAACACAAAGCATGCACCAACACAAGGGAGGCACCAACACAAAGGCAGCAACACAAAGGCACCAACACAAGGGAGGCAGCAACACAAAGCATGCACCAACACGCGGGAGGCAGCAACACAAAGCATGCACCAACACAAGGGAGGCAGCAACACAAAGCATGCACCAACACAAGGGAGGCAGCAACACAAAGCATGCACCAACACAAGGGAGGCAGCAACACAAAGCATGCACCAACACAAGGGAGGCAGCAACACAAAGCATGCACCAACACAAGGGAGGCACCAACACAAAGCACCAACACAAGGGATGCACCAACACAAGGGAGGCACAACACAAAGCATGCACCAACACAAGGGAGGCAGCAACACAAAGCATGCACCAACACAAGGGAGGCACCACACAAAGCATGCACCAACACAAGGGAGGCAGCAACACAAAGCATGCACCAACACAAGGGAGGCAGCAACACAAAGCATGCACCAACACGAAGGAAGCAGCAACACAAAGCATGCACCAACACAAGGGAGGCAGCAACACAAAGCATGCACCAACACAAGGGAGGCAGCAACACAAAGCATGCACCAACACAAGGGAGGCAGCAACACAAGGGAGGCAGCAACACAAAGCATGCACCAACACAAGGGAGGCAGCAACACAAAGCATGCACCAACACAAGGGAGGCAGCAACACAAAGCATGCACCAACACAAGGGAGGCAGCAACACAAAGCATGCACCAACACAAGGGAGGCAGCAACACAAAGCATGCACAACACAAGGGTGGCAGTAACACAAAGGAGGCAGCAACACAAAGCATGCACCAACACAAGGGAGGCAGCAACACAAAGCATGCACCAACACAAGGGAGGCAGGCATGCACCAACACAAGGCAGCAACACAAAGCATGCACCAACACAAGGGAGGCAGCAACACAAAGCATGCACCAACACAAGGGAGGCAGCAACACAAAGCATGCACCAACACAAGGGAGGCAGCAACACAAAGCATGCACCAACACAAGGGAGGCAGCAACACAAAGCATGCACCAACACAAGGGAGGCAGCAACACAAAGCATGCACCAACACAAGGGAGGCAGCAACACAAAGCAGGCAGCAACACAAAGCATGCACAAGGGAGGCAGCAACACAAAGCATGCACCAACACAAGGGAGGCAGCAACACAAAGCATGCACCAACACAAGGGAGGCAGCAACACAAAGCATGCACCAACACAGCAACACAAAGCATGCACCAACACAAGGGAGGCAGCAACACAAAGCATGCACCAACACAAGGGAGGCAGCAACACAAAGCATGCACCAACACAAGGGAGGCAGCAACACAAAGCATGCACCAACACAAGGGAGGCAGCAACACAAAGCATGCACCAACACAAGGGAGGCAGCAACACAAAGCATGCACCAACACAAGGGAGGCAGCAACACAAAGCATGCACCAACACAAGGGAGGCAGCAACACAAAGCATGCACCAACACAAGGGAGGCAGCAACACAAAGCATGCACCAACACAAGGGAGGCAGCAACACAAAGCATGCACCAACACAAGGGAGGCAGCAACACAAAGCATGCACCAACACAAGGGAGGCAGCAACACAAAGCATGCACCAACACAAGGGAGGCACCAACACAAAGCATGCACCAACACAAGGGAGGCAGCAACACAAAGCATGCACCAACACAAGGGCAGGCAGCAACACAAAGCATGCACCAACACAAGGGAGGCAGGGAGGCAGCAACACAAAGCATGCACCAACACAAGGGAGGCAGCAACACAAAGCATGCACCAACACAAGGGAGGCAGCAACACAAAGCATGCACCAACACAAGGGAGGCAGCAACACAAAGCATGCACCAACACAAGGGAGGCATGCACCAACACAAGGGAGGCACCAACACAAGGGAGGCACACCAACACAAGGGAGGCAGCAACACAAAGCATGCACCAACACAAGGGAGGCAGCAACACAAAGCATGCACCAACACAAGGGAGGCAGCAACACAAAGCATGCACCAACACAAGGGAGGCACCAACACAAGGGAGGCACAACACAAAGCATGCACCAACACAAGGGAGGCAACACAAAGCATGCACCAACACAAGGGAGGCAGCAACACAAAGCATGCACCAACACAAGGGAGGCAGCAACACAAAGCATGCACCAACACAAGGGAGGCAGCAACACAAAGCATGCACCAACACAAGGGAGGCAGCAACACAAAGCATGCACCAACACAAGGGAGGCAGCAACACAACACAAAGCATGCACCAACACAAGGGAGGCAGCAACACAAAGCATGCACCAACACAAGGCAGGCAACAACACAACACAAAGCATGCACCAACACAAGGGGCAGCAACACAAAGCATGCACCAACACAAGGGAGGCAGCAACACAAAGCATGCACCAACACAAGGGAGGCAGCAACACAAAGCATGCACCAACACAAGGGAGGCAGCAACACAAAGCATGCACCAACACAAGGGAGGCAGCAACACAAAGCATGCACCAACACAAGGGAGGCAGCAACACAACCAACACAAGGGAGGCAGCAACACAAGGGAGGCAGCAACACAAAGCATGCACCAACACAAGGGAGGCAGCAACACAAAGCATGCACCAACACAAGGGAGGCAGCAACACAAAGCATGCACCAACACAAGGGAGGCAGCAACACAAAGCACCAACACAAGGGCAGGCAGCACCAACACAAGGGACAAACACAAGGGAGGCAGCAACACAAAGCATGCACCAACACAAGGGAGGCAGCAACACAAAGCATGCACCAACACAAGGGAGGCAGCAACACAAAGCATGCACCAACACAAGGGAGGCAGCAACACAAAGCATGCACCAACACAAGGGAGGCAGCAACACAAAGCATGCACCAACACAAGGGAGGCAGCAACACAAAGCATGCACCAACACAAGGGAGGCAGCAACACAAAGCATGCACCAACACAAGGGAGGCAGCAACACAAAGCATGCACCAACACAAGGGAGGCAGCAACACAAGGCAGGCACCAACACAAGGGAGGCACCAACACAAAGCATGCACCAACACAAGGGAGGCAGCAACACAAAGCATGCACCAACACAAGGGAGGCAGCAACACAAAGCATGCACCAACACAAGGGAGGCAGCAACACAAAGCATGCACCAACACAAGGGAGGCAGCAACACAAAGCATGCACCAACACAAGGGAGGCAGCAACACAAAGCATGCACCAACACAAGGGAGGCAGCAACACAAAGCATGCACCAACACAAGGGAGGCAGCAACACAAAGCATGCACCAACACAAGGGAGGCAGCAACACAAAGCATGCACCAACACAAGGGAGGCAGCAACACAAAGCATGCACCAACACAAGGGAGGCAGCAACACAAAGCATGCACCAACACAAGGGAGGCAGCAACACAAAGCATGCACCAACACGAGGGAGGCAGCAACACAAAGCATGCACCAACACGAGGGAGGCAACAACACAAGGGAGGCAGCAACACAAAGCATGCACCAACACAAGGGAGGCAGCAACACAAAGCATGCACCAACACAAGGGAGGCAGCAACACAAAGCATGCACCAACACAAGGGAGGCAGCAACACAAAGCATGCACCAACACAAGGGAGGCACCAACACAAAGCATGCACCAACACAAGGGAGGCAGCAACACAAAGCATGCACCAACACAAGGGAGGCAGCAACACAAAGCATGCACCAACACAAGGGAGGCAGCAACACAAAGCATGCACCAACACAAGGGAGGCAGCAACACAAAGCATGCACCAACACAAGGGAGGCAGCAACACAAAGCATGCACAAACACAAGGGAGGCAGCAACACAAAGCATGCACCAACACAAGGGAGGCAGCAACACAAAGCATGCACCAACACAAGGGAGGCAGCAACACAAAGCATGCACCAACACAAGGGAGGCAGCAACACAAAGCATGCACCAACACAAGGGAGGCACCACAAAGCATGCACCAACACAAGGGAGGCAGCAACACAAAGCATGCACCAACACAAGGGAGGCAGCAACACAAAGCATGCACCAACACAAGGGAGGCAGCAAACACAAAGCATGCACCAACACAAGGGAGGCAGCAACACAAAGCATGCACCAACACAAGGGAGGCAGCAACACAAAGCATGCACCAACACAAGGGAGGCAGCAACACAAAGCATGCACCAACACAAGGGAGGCAGCAACACAAAGCATGCACCAACACAAGGGAGGCAGCAACACAAAGCATGCACCAACACAAGGGAGGCAGCAACACAAAGCATGCACCAACACAAGGGAGGCAGCAACACAAAGCATGCACCAACACAAGGGAGGCAGCAACACAAAGCATGCACCAACACAAGGGAGGCAGCAACACAAAGCACAAACACAAGGGAGGCAGCAACACAAAGCATGCACCAACACAAGGGAGGCAGCAACACAAAGCATGCACCAACACAAGGGAGGCAGCAACACAAAGCATGCACCAACACAAGGGAGGCAGCAACACAAAGCATGCACCAACACAAGGGAGGCAGCAACACAAAGCATGCACCAACACAAGGGAGGCAGCAACACAAAGCATGCACCAACACAAGGGAGGCAGCAACACAAAGCATGCACCAACACAAGGGAGGCAGCAACACAAAGCATGCACCAACACAAGGGAGGCAGCAACACAAAGCATGCACCAACACAAGGGAGGCAGCAACACAAGGGAGGCAGCAACACAAAGCATGCACCAACACAAGGGAGGCAGCAACACAAAGCATGCACCAACACAAGGGAGGCAGCAACACAAAGCATGCACCAACACAAGGGAGGCAGCAACACAAAGCATGCACCAACACAAGGGAGGCACCAACACAAAGCATGCACCAACACAAGGGAGGCAGCAACACAAAGCATGCACCAACACAAGGGAGGCAGCAACACAAAGCATGCACCAACACAAAGCAGGGAGGCAGCAACACAAAGCATGCACCAACACAAGGGAGGCAGCAACACAAAGCATGCACCAACACAAGGGAGGGGAGGCAGCACACAAAGCACAAAGCATGCACCAACACAAAGCATGCACCAACACAAGGGAGGCACCAACACAAGGGAGGCAGCAACACAAAGCATGCACCAACACAAGGGAGGCACCAACACAAGGGAGGCAGCAACACAAAGCATGCACCAACACAAGGGAGGCAGCAACACAAAGCATGCACCAACACAAGGGAGGCAGCAACACAAAGCATGCACCAACACAAGGGAGGCAGCAACACAAAGCATGCACCAACACAAGGGAGGCAGCAACACAAAGCATGCACCAACACAAGGGAGGCAGCAACACAAAGCATGCACCAACACAAGGGAGGCAGCAACACAAAGCATGCACCAACACAAGGGAGGCAGCAACACAAAGCATGCACCAACACAAGGGAGGCAGCAACACAAAGCATGCACCAACACAAGGGAGGCAGCAACACAAGGGAGCACCAACACAAGGGAGGCAAACACAAGGGAGGCACCAACACAAAGCAGGCACCAACACAAAGCATGCACCAACACAAGGGAGGCAGCAACACAAAGCATGCACCAACACAAGGGAGGCAGCAACACAAAGCATGCACAAGGGATGCAACACACAAGGGAGGCAGCAACACAAAGCATGCACCAACACAAGGGAGGCAGCAACACAAAGCATGCACCAACACAAGGGAGGCAGCACACAAGGGAGGCAGCAACACAAAGCATGCACCACACAAGGGAGGCAGCAACACAAAGCATGCACCAACACAAGGGAGGCAGCAACACAAAGCATGCACCAACACAAGGGAGGCAGCAACACAAAGCATGCACCAACACAAGGGAGGCAGCAACACAAAGCATGCACCAACACAAGGGAGGCAGCAACACAAAGCATGCACCAACACAAGGGAGGCAGCAACACAAAGCATGCACCAACACAAGGGAGGCAGCAACACAAAGCATGCACCAACACAAGGGAGGCAGCAACACAAAGCATGCACCAACACAAGGGAGGCAGCAACACAAAGCATGCACCAACACAAGGGAGGCAGCAACACAAAGCATGCACCAACACAAGGGAGGCAGCAACACAAGGGAGGCACCAACACAAGGGAGGCAGCAACACAAAGCATGCACCAACACAAGGGAGGCAGCAACACAAAGCATGCACCAACACGAGGGAGGCAGCAACACAAAGCATGCACCAACACAAGGGAGGCAGCAAACACAAGGGAGGCACCAACACAAAGGATGCAAACACAAGGGAGCATGCACCAACACAAGGGAGGCAGCAACACAAAGCATGCACCAACACAAGGGAGGCAGCAACACAAAGCATGCACCAACACAAGGGAGGCAGCAACACAAAGCATGCACCAACACAAGGGAGGCAGCAACACAAAGCATGCACCAACACAAGGGAGGCAGCAACACAAAGCATGCACCAACACAAGGGAGGCAGCAACACAAAGCATGCACCAACACAAGGGAGGCACCAACACAAAGTATGCACCAACACAAGGCAGGCACCAACACAAAGGGATGCACCAACACAAGGGAGGCAGCAACACAAAGGAGGCACCAACACAAGGGAGGCACCAACACAAGGGCAGGCACAAAGCATGCACCAACAGGGAGGCAGGCACCAACACAAGGGAGGCACCAACACAAGGCATGCACCAACACAAAGCAGCAACACAAAGCACCAACACAAGGGAGGCAGCAACACAAAGCATGCACCAACACAAGGGAGGCAGCAACACAAAGCATGCACCAACACAAGGGAGGCAGCAACACAAAGCATGCACCAACACAAGGAGGCAGCATGCACCAACACAAGGCATGCACCAACACAAGGGGGAGGCAGCAACACAAAGCATGCACCAACACAAGGGAGGCAGCAACACAAAGCATGCACCAACACAAGGGAGGCAGCAACACAAAGCATGCACCAACACAAGGGAGGCAGCAACACAAAGCATGCACCAACACAAGGGAGGCAGCAACACAAAGCATGCACCAACACAAGGGAGGCAGCAACACAAAGCATGCACCAACACAAGGGAGGCACCAACAACACAAAGCATGCACCAACACAAGGGAGGCAGCAACACAAAGCATGCACCAACACAAGCAGGCACCAACACAAGGGAGGCAGCAAACACAAAGCATGCACCAACACAAGGGAGGCAGCAACACAAAGCATGCACCAACACAAGGGAGGCACCAACACAAAGCATGCACACAACACAACACAAGGGAGGCAGCAACACAAAGCATGCACCAACACAAGGGAGGCAGCAACACAAAGCATGCACCAACACAAGGGAGGCAGCAACACAAAGGCAGCAACACAAAGCATGCACCAACACAAGGGAGGCAACACAAAGCATGCACCAACACAAGGGAGGCAGCAACACAAAGCATGCACCAACACAAGGGAGGCAGCAACACAAAGCATGCACCAACACAAGGGAGGCAGCAACACAAAGCATGCACCAACACAAGGGGCAGCAACACAAAGCACACCAACACAAGGGAGGCAGCAACACAAGCAGCAAACACAAAGCATGCACCAACACAAGGGAGGCAGCAACACAAAGCATGCACCAACACAAGGGAGGCAGCAACACAAAGCATGCACCAACACAAGGCACCAACACAAGAGGCAGCAACACAAAGCATGCACCAACACAAGGGAGGCAGCAACACAAAGCATGCACCAACACAAGGGAGGCAGCAACACAAAGCATGCACCAACACAAGGGAGGCACCAACAAAGCATGCACCAACACAAGGGAGGCAGCAACACAAAGCATGCACCAACACAAGGGAGGCACCAACACAAGGCATGCACAGCAACACAAAGCATGCACCAACACAAGGGAGGCAGCAACACAAAGCATGCACCAACACAAGGGAGGCAGCAACACAAGGGAGGCACAACACAAGGGAGGCAGCAACACAAGGCAGCATGCACCAACACAAGGGAGGCAGCAACACAAAGCATGCACCAACACAAGGGAGGCAGCAACACAAAGCATGCACCAACACGAGGGAGGCACCAACACAAGGGAGGCAGCAACACAAGGGAGGCAGCAACACAAAGCATGCACCAACACAAGGGAGGCAGCAACACAAAGCATGCACCAACACAAGGGAGGCAGCAACACAAAGCATGCACCAACACAAGGGAGGCAGCAACACAAAGCATGCACCAACACAAGCAACACAAAGGGAGGCACAACACAAAGCATGCAAGGGAGGCAGCAACAACAAAAGCATGCACCAACACAAGGGAGGCAGCAACACAAAGCATGCACCAACACAAGGGAGGCAGCAACACAAAGCATGCACCAACACAAGGGAGGCAGCAACACAAAGCATGCACCAACACAAGGGAGGCAGCAACACAAAGCATGCACCAACACAAGGGAGGCAGCAACACAAAGCATGCACCAACACAAGGGAGGCATGCACCAACACAAGGGAGGCATGCACCAACACAAGGGAGGCAGCAACACAAAGCATGCACCAACACAAGGGAGGCAGCAACACAAAGCATGCACCAACACAAGGGAGGCAGCAACACAAAGCAGCACACCAACACAAAGCATGCACCAGGGAGGCAGCAACACAAAGCATGCACCAACACAAGGGAGGCAGCAACACAAAGCATGCACCAACACAAGGGAGGCAGCAACACAAAGCATGCACCAACACAAGGGAGGCAGCAACACAAAGCATGCACCAACACAAGGGAGGCAGCAACACAAAGCATGCACCAACACAAGGGAGGCAGCAACACAAAGCATGCACCAACACAAGGGAGGCAGCAACACAAAGCATGCACCAACACAAGGGAGGCAGCAACACAAAGCATGCACCAACACAAGGGAGGCAGCAACACAAAGCATGCACCAACACAAGGGAGGCAGCAACACAAAGCATGCACCAACACAAGGGAGGCAACAACACAAAGGGAGGCAGCATGGGAGGCACAACACAAAGCAACACACAGGGAGGCAGCAACACAAAGCATGCACCAACACAAGGGAGGCAGCAACACAAAGCATGCACCAACACAAGGGAGGCAGCAACACAAAGCATGCACCAACACAAGGGAGGCAGCAACACAAAGCATGCACCAACACGACGGAGGCAGCAACACAAAGCATGCACCAACACGAGGGAGGCACCAACACAAGGGAGGCACCAACACAAGAGAGGCAGCAACACAAAGCATGCACCAACACAAGGGAGGCAGCAACACAAAGCATGCACCAACACAAGGGAGGCAGCAACACAAAGCATGCACCAACACAAGGGAGGCAGCAACACAAAGCATGCACCAACACAAGGGAGGCAGCAACACAAAGGCACCAACACAAGGGAGGCAGCAACACAAAGCAGGCACCAACACAAAGCAGGCACCAACACAAACACAAGGGAGGCAGCAACACAAGGGAGGCAGCAACACAAGGGAGGCACCAACACAAGGGAGGCAGCAACACAAAGCATGCACCAACACAAGGGAGGCAGCAACACAAAGCATGCACCAACACAAGGGAGGCAGCAACACAAAGCATGCACCAACACAAGGGAGGCAGCAACACAAAGCATGCACCAACACAAGGGAGGCAGCAACACAAAGCATGCACCAACACAAGGGAGGCAGCAACACAAAGCATGCACCAACACAAGGGAGGCAGCAACACAAAGCATGCACCAACACAAGGGAGGCAGCAACACAAAGCATGCACCAACACAAGGGAGGCAGCAACACAAAGCATGCACCAACACGACGGAGGCAGCAACACAAAGCATGCACCAACACGAGGGAGGCACCAACACAAGGGAGGCAGCAACACAAAGCATGCACCAACACAAGGGAGGCAGCAACACAAAGCATGCACCAACACAAGGGAGGCAACAACACAAAGCATGCACCAACACAAGGGAGGCAGCAACACAAAGCATGCACCAACACAAGGGAGGCAGCAACACAAAGCATGCACCAACACAAGGGAGGCAGCAACACAAAGC
Source organism: Procambarus clarkii (assembly GCF_020424385.1). Classification (NCBI taxonomy): domain Eukaryota; kingdom Metazoa; phylum Arthropoda; class Malacostraca; order Decapoda; family Cambaridae; genus Procambarus; species Procambarus clarkii. The sequence continues at coordinate 8,317 of NW_025574572.1, read as the reverse complement.
ATGCACCAACACAAGGGAGGCAGCAACACAAAGCATGCACCAACACACAGCAACACAAAGCATGCACCAACACAAGGGAGGCAGCAACACAAAGCATGCACCAACACAAGGGCATGCACCAACACAAGGGAGGCAGCAACACAAAGCATGCACCAACACAAGGGAGGCAGCAACACAAAGCATGCACCAACACAAGGGAGGCAGCAACACAAAGCATGCACCAACACAAGGGAGGCAGCAACACAAAGCATGCACCAACACAAGGGAGGCAGCAACACAAAGCATGCACCAACACAAGGGAGGCAGCAACACAAAGCATGCACCAACACAAGGGAGGCAGCAACACAAAGCATGCACCAACACAAGGGAGGCAGCAACACAAAGCATGCACCAACACAAGGGAGGCAGCAACACAAAGCATGCACCAACACAAGGGAGGCAGCAACACAAAGCATGCACCAACACAAGGGAGGCAAACACAAAGCATGCACCAACACAAGGGAGGCAGCAACACAAAGCATGCACCAACACAAGGGAGGCAGCAACACAAAGCATGCACCAACACAAGGGAGGCACCAACACAAAGCATGCACCAACACAAGGGAGGCAGCAACACAAGCATGCACCAACACAAGAGGCAGCAACACAAAGGGATGCAGCAACACAAAGCACACCAGGGGGAGGCAGCAACACAAAGCATGCACCAACACAAGGCAGGCAGTAACACAAAGCATGCACCAACACAAGGGAGGCAGCAACACAAAGCATGCACCAACACAAGGGAGGCAGCAACACAAAGCATGCACCAACACGAGGGAGGCAGCAACACAAAGCATGCACCAACACAAGGGAGGCAGCATGCACCAACACAAGCATGCACCAACACAAGGGAGGCAGCAACACAAAGCATGCACCAACACGAGGGAGGCAGCAACACAAAGCATGCACCAACACAAGGGAGGCAGCAACACAAAGCATGCACCAACACAAGGGAGGCAGCAACACAAAGCATGCACCAACACAAGGGAGGCAGCAACAACACAAACACAAGGGAGGCAGCAACACAAAGCATGCACCACACAAGGGAGGCAGCAACACAAAGCATGCACCAACACAAGGGAGGCAGCAACACAAAGCATGCACCAACACAAGGGAGGCAGCAACACACAAGGGAGGCACCAACACAAAGGAGGCACCAACACAAGGGAGGCACAACACACACACCAACACAAGGGAGGCAGCAACACAAAGCATGCACCAACACAAGGGAGGCAGCAACACAAAGCATGCACCAACACAAGGGAGGCAGCAACACAAAGCATGCACCAACACAAGGGAGGCAGCAACACAAAGCATGCACCAACACAAGGGAGGCAGCAACACAAAGCAGGCACAACACAAAGCATGCACCAACACAAGGGAGGCAGCACCAACACAAGGCATGCACCAACACAGGGAGGCAGCAGCATGCACCAACACAAGGGAGGCAGCAACACAAAGCATGCACCAACACAAGGGAGGCAGCAACACAAAGCATGCACCAACACAAGGGAGGCAGCAACACAAAGCATGCACCAACACAAGGGAGGCAGCAACACAAAGCATGCACCAACACAAGGGAGGCAGCAACACAAAGCATGCACCAACACAAGGGAGGCAGCAACACAAAGCATGCACCAACACAAGGGAGGCAGCAACACAAAGCATGCACCAACACAAGGGAGGCAGCAACACAAAGCATGCACCAACACAAGGGAGGCAGCAACACAAAGCATGCACCAACACAAGGGAGGCAGCAACACAGATAAATTTGGGGAACTCGAGGAGAGAGTACAGAGCATACGTCAGCAGGTCACTTCAATAATGTACCTCTTCTATTCCTATAGTGTACCACGAGTGTTGATGTTGGGGATGAGGCTGCACCATGCTCATCCCAATGGTGGGATGAAGGAAGTACCCCTGTCCAACGTTGTCATCGCAAGAAGAGTGGCAAATATTCGCAGACATCTTGGACCAAGTTTGTCAGGGGATTAAGAACAGCTCCACCAGCATCAGCCTATAGTTGGACGAATGAACTGATGTTGTGAACATAAGTCAACTGATTGCATATATATGCAACAAGAATGTTGAAATTAAAGACGAGTTCCTCTTTTGCAAGGCTTTGCAAACAGCAAACATGGTAGCAAATATATTCAGTCTTGACCTATTGTTTTGAGAAGCAGGAGACCAAGTGAGAGAAGTTTGTGTGTGTAAGGATGGTTCCCCAGCCATGATTGGCTGAAGGTCTGGCTTCACTGCTTTGGTAAAGAGCAAGAGTACCAGATACCATTTTGAAACGGCGTGTTCCTCATCGCCAGGCTTTGGTAGCAAAGACGCTGTCGTCTCACATTACAGAAGTTACGTATGTGTTCAAGACGTGAATTACATCTGAAGTCGCCCCTTCATACCATAGTGTTGAAGTTGCTTTGCGATGAGGTGGGATTGAGCATCAAGTTCTTCTCTTCCACACAGAAGTGAGGTGGCTCTAACATGAGAGACTCCTGACTTGTATTGCACACCTCCATGCTGAAGTTACAATGTTCCTCAAATAATATCACAATAACTATGCTGAACATTTAAAGACGAACTGTTCTTCCCCTCTCCTTCCTATCTGGCAGACATCTTCATTCACTTGAATGACCTCAATTTGTCTCTGCAAGATTCAAATGCTAATGGTCTTGTTTGTGCAGAGAAGGTAGAAGCCTTCAAGAGGAAGATCTCCTTCAGGAAGGGTCGAGTTCTTGAAGTGTGGGAAGCTTTCCAACCGTGGATGAGAAGCTGGAGGATAATACTGTTAGTCCCATGCTCGGAGAAAATATCATTTCTCGTACCCCACTACTTGGGCTGGACGGTAGAGCGACGGTCTCGCTTCGTACAGGTCGGCGTTCAATCCCCAACCGTCCAAGTGGTTAGGCACCATTCCTTCCCCCCGTCCCATCCCAAATATTTACCCGGACCCCTTTCCAAGTGCTGTATAGTCATAATGACTTGGTGCTTCCCCCTGATAATTCCCTCCCCCAAATCTCGCACAGTAAGACCACCATGACACAGTACTTTCCCGAAGAACATGCATATTCACTAAGGATTCAGCCACCTTTCCTGGCAAACATGAGTGATAACGACAGCTTGTAGGAGGAGCTCCTCGATCAGCAGGCAGACCAGGGTGTCAGACAATATTCCGTACTCCTACTGCTGTCTGACTTTTAGTGTAAGCTGTTGGTAGCAAACTCTGGGAATTGCAGGAGCAGTGCTGGAGAAGATGATTCCCTTTTCAACGACGTATCTGTGTAAGAAGGCATTGGCCACTATGCTCCAGATGAAAACAATAGCCTGGAACAGCCTCCAAGATGGACTAGTCAAGGTAGCCAACACTAAGTCTCGATTCGATAAACTTATCGCACAAAAGCAAAACAAACAAAAATCACATTGATGAGTGAAGGTATGAATAACCCTGTTTCACATGATCGAGGAACTATATCCACGTGCTTAACGTTTTTCATTTTCTTGTTCCATATCGGGTTTGCTTAGTATGGGCACCGTTAATGTATTATTTTTGGGTTATGAGGAAAATAAAGTTTTACACAGTCAGTCCATTTATCTGACCTGTATGGGTCTCGAACCCCAGGACCCCACGTGAGTGTGAGGTCGACGCTCCATCTATTGTTTATGTTACGCAGTACTTAAGTTTACTTTATACTTGTATTACTGTTGCAAATACAATCCCGGTGACTAGATGTAAGGGAGTGCTGCATTGTGAACTCCTTACTACACGGGTGCTGTCAGAAATATTGAAGGAACGCTACACAAGAGAATCATATTAGCGCAGTAATATCGGTAGCATTCTTAACCTAGCTTGTGGTAACCTTGTGGTTACCATGCGGTTACCTTGTGTTTACCTTGTGGTTACCTTGTGGTTACCTTGTGGTTACCTTGCCGTTACCTTGCGGTTACCTTGTGGTTACCTTGTGGTTACCTTGTGGTTACCTTGTGGTTAACTTGTGGTTACCTTGTGGTTACCTTGTGGTTACCTTGTGGTTACCTTGTGGTTACCTTGCGGTTACCTTGTGGTTACCTTGTGGTTACCTTGTGGTTACCTTGTGGTTACCTTGTGGTTACCTTGTGGTTACCTTGCGGTTACCTTGTGGTTACCTTGTGGTTACCTTGTGGTTACCTTGTGGTTAACTTGTGGTTACCTTGTGGTTACCTTGCGGTTACCTTGTGGTTACCTTGTGGTTACCTTGTGGTTACCTTGTGGTTAACTTGTGGTTACCTTGTGGTTACCTTGCGGTTACCTTGTGGTTACCTTGTGGTTACCTTGTGGTTACCTTGTGGTTAACTTGTGGTTACCTTGCGGTTACCTTGCGGTTACCTTGCGGTTACCTTGTGGTTACCTTGTGGTTACCTTGTGGTTACCTTGCGGTTACCTTGTACTCACCTAGTTGTAATCACCTAGTTGTGTTTGCGGGGATTGAGCTCTGGCTCTTTGGTCCCGCCTCTCCTGAGGCGGGACCAAATGAGCCGTGCAACGGCTCATAAATGCCGTGCAAATGATGAGCATGAGCTCATCGTGCATGAGCCGTGCAAATGAGCCGTGCAACGGCTCATAAAACGAAACTGGTGTACAGGAGACCTTAACAGAGCGCCGGCGGGATGATGGGGAAATAGCCTCGGCTACCATCATCTTTTGTCCGGTCGTGATGGTCGAGTGGTTAAAGTTTTCTGTACACCAGTTGCATAGTGCTCCTGGCAGTATGGGTTCGAATCACTTCCGGGGTGGGGAGTTTTCAGTTGCTTATACTCCTGGGGACCATTCAGGCTTGTTCTCATTTGTGTTGCTCACATGGCCCTAAAAAATGAAGTGAATTGATAAAATACCATGCCCAAGATTACCATCAGAGCGCCGGCCGGATGATGAAGAAATAGCCTCGGCTACCATCATCTTTTTTCCGGTCGTGATGGTCGAGCGGTTAAGGTCTCCTATACACCAGTTGCATAGTGCTCCTGGCAGTATGGGTTCAAGTCACTTTTGGGGTGTGGAGTTTTCAGATATGTATATATATATATATATATATATATATATATATATATATATATATATATATATATATATATATGACCGAAAAAGTAAGATTAATAATTCTAACACGAATTTTCTCAATCTTTCGTACATTTCTTTTCACTGTTGGTGGTAATTCAAAAATCAATTCTCCAAAATTCATTTTTATTTCAAGTCTGACGCGACACTTGAGCGCGTTTCGTAAAACTTATTACATTTTCAAAGACTTTAGTTACACATACACAACTGAATAGAACTTACACATCTCCGATTTGGTTATATCTACATTTGAGTGAGGTGGATGGGGTGAGGTGGTATTTAATAGGGTATTAAATTCATCAACACAAGACAGAACATGAAACAATGGGTATTGAATAGAAGTGATTGTAGAAAACCTATTGGTTCATATTTCTTGATGCTTCTATATTGGAGCGGAGTCTTGAGGTGGGTAGAATATAGTTGTGCATTAATTGGCTGTTGATTGCTGGTGTTGACTTTTTAATGTGCAGTGCCTCGCAAACGTCATGCCGTCTGCTATTGCTGTATCTATCGATGATTTCTGTGTTGCTTGAAAGGTTCCTTTCAGCACAAATATTCCTTCTATTTAAGCGAGCCTTTACAGAAAACTGGAATGGATCCTTCAGATATTTCTCATGGTCGACATATGCGTTAACAACACTGTTAGTGTTGTTAACGCATATGTCGACCGTGCTCTCAGCCACAGCTCAGAATGGAAGCAAGTCGACGAAGAACTCTGTAGGGTAAGGCAGGTCCTAGTCAATAACGGCTTCTCCAATGGTTTCAGCGAAGACATCATAAGAAGGAAAGTGAAAAGCCATGCAACCTCTGAAGAGACAACTAACACAACACCTATACCCCCTATTAGACTATTTTACAGGAACTTCTTTTCCACAGCTCATAAAACGGAGGAAAGGGTCCTGAAAGATATTGTTAATAGAAACGTTATTCCTACAGACAAAAATCAGAGGATACAACTGACGATTTACTATAAAACCAGAAAAACGGCCAGCCTACTCATGAGAAACTCTCCAGACACAAAACAGAACGCTTTAAAAGAGACTAACGTCGTCTATGCCTTCAAATGCCCACTTGGGGACTGTAAGCTCCAAAAAACCCAGTATATAGGCAAGACAACAACATCTCTTTCTAGGCGTTTAACGATGCATAAGCAACAGGGCTCCATTAAGGAACATATAATCTCTTCCCACAACCAAACCATCGCCAGAGAAATCCTAGTAAACAACACAGAAATCATCGATAGATACACCGATAGCAGGCGGCTTGACGTTTGCGAGGCACTACACATCAAGAAGTCAACACCAGCAATCAACAGCCAATTATTGCACAACTATATTCTACCCACCTCAAGACTCCGCTCCAATATAGAAGCATCAAGAAATATTTACCAATAGGCTTTCTACAAACACTTCTATTCAATACCCATTGTTTGTGTTCTGTCTTGTGTTGATACTTTTAATACCCTATTAATATCCCCTCTTGTTCTGTCTTGTGTTAATGCCACATCACCCCTCCCACCTCACTCAAATGTAGATATAAAATCGGAGATACGTAAGTTCTAATCAGTTGTGTATTTGTGAACTAAAGTCTTTGAAAATGTAATAAGTTTTACGAAACGCGCCCGTGTCGCGTCAGACTAGAAATAAAAATGAATTTTGGAGAATTGATTTTTGATTTACCTCCAACAGTGAAGCGTAATGTACGAAAGATTGAGAAAATTCGTGTTAGAATTATTAATCTTACTTTTTCTGTTATATTTAATAATATATGTCTACAGGAAAGACTGCTACCAAAATATACTAATATATATATATATATATATATATATATATATATATATATATATATATATATATATATATATATATATATATATATATATATATATATATATGTCGTACCTAATAGCCAGAATGCACTTCTCTGCCTACTATGCAAGGCCCGATTTGCCTAATAAGCCAAGTTTTCATGAATTAATGTTTTTTTCGAGAACCTAACCTACCTAACCTAACCTAACCTAACTTTTTCGGCTACCTAACCTAACCTAACCTATAAAGAAAGGTTAGGTTAGGTTAGGTAGGGTTGGTTAGGTTCGGTCATATATCTACGTTAATTTTAACTTGAATAAAAAAAAATGACCTCATACATAATGAAATGGGTAGCTTTATCATTTCATAAGAAAAAATTTAGAGAAAATATAATAATTCAGGAAAACTTGGCTTATTAGGCAAATCGGGTCTTGCATAGTAGGCCAAAAAGTGCGTTCTGGCTACTAGGTACGACATATATATATATATATATATATATATATATATATATATATATATATATATATATATATATATATATATATATATATATATATATATATAACTAGAAGGGCTACCACCTCTGGTGCAAGTGTAGGGACCCATAGCCTCAGAGAAGAAAATAAAGAGTACTCAGAGAAGACCTTGTGGATCCTCACTGAACACTTTGATATTTTCTTCTACTACCATCCCTATTCTTTTGGTATGTGTGTATATTTATCTAACTTTATTTGAAAATGTCATTACACCAAAAAAGTTACAATATTGATTACATGTAGGGTACAAGGCTGCTTGTCACAAGTTGAACAGCTCCTCCAGCCCCTCAAATATATATATATATATATATATATATATATATATATATATATATATATATATATATATATATATATATATATATATATATATATATATATATATATAAAGCTGAAAACTCATACCCCAGAAGTGACTCGAACCCATACTCCCAGAAGCAACGCAACTGGTATGTACAAGACGAGTATGGGTTCGAGTCACTTCTGGGGTGTGAGTTTTCAGTTGCATATTGTCCTGGGGACCATTCAGGCTTGTTCGCATATATATATATATATATATATATATATATATATATATATATATATATATATATATATATATATATATATATATATATAATATATATAACATAGGAAGGGAGTACCAACTCTAGCTGGAAGAAGGGGGACCCTTAGCCTCGGAGGAAACCACGCATAACGCATTAGAGGGAATGTTTAGATCCCCTCTAATACAGTTTCTGTGTGCTTTTCTCCTACCACCCCCTTCCTTTTATATATATATATATATATATATATATATATATATATATATATATATATATATATATATATATATATTT
>NW_025574568.1:20000-27789 GCF_020424385.1 Procambarus clarkii | reverse complement strand
AACCTAACAACATACTGATAACCTAACAACATACTGATAACCTAACAACATACTGATAACCTAACAACATAGTGATAACCTAACAACATAGTGATAACCTAACAACATACTGATAACCTAACAACATACTGATAACCTAACAACATACTGATAACCTAACAACATAGTGATAACCTAACAACATACTGATAACCTAACAACATACTGATAACCTAACAACATACTGACAACATAACAAGATACATGTTGCCATAAACAACATATGACCACTCGGGTCTCGTACATTACCAGCCTAGAGGCGGACAACGGGATGTATGAGCCTGTCACGAGTTGATCCACAACACTGTTACTGTTGGCATTCACCACCAAACATTGACAGTATGTAACCATTATTTTATAGTTTTCAGTCATCAGTGACAGGGATGGTGCTCCCGTTTAGTTCTGTCCTGTAGTTGCTTGTCACGTGTGTGTGTGTGTGTGTGTGTGTGTGTGTGTGTGTGTGTGTGTGTGTGTGTGTGTGTGTGTGTGTGTGTGTGTGTGTGTGTGTGTGTGTGTGTGTGTGTGTGTGTGTACTCACCTAATTGTGCTTGCGAGGGTTGAGCTCTGGCTCTTTGGTCCCGCCTCCCTAACATTGAAGAACTTGGTACAGTTGCTTTGTGTGCAGCTAGGAGTTCCTTGACCACTGATTCGAATCCTCTTATTGCTCGACTGAATTATCTCATTATACGTCACGTTAGTGTAATTTCTTCTTTTTCTTCTTCTCATTATTATTATTATCCTTATCATTCACAACTGTTATTAGTAGTTGTAGAACTTTCCCTTCGCAGTGCTCGTCTTAAATCTAACCTCACAAGCTTTCCCTTGAACACGGCCCATCAAGCACTTTCCAACCAGGTGCCCAATTGCTGCTGGGTGAAGCTGATCGAACACTTAAAGATCGGTGCCCCAGTCAATCCTCCCTGCCGAGGTCTCGAACGTGGACCAAACCGCCCTCGAATCTTGGAGCGAAATGTATAAAAATATGAAGATTGTACGAATTTGTATTCAAAATGCGTTCGTGGTTTTACGTCCAATGGTGAGACGTCACTGTACCGAGCGTCAGGCTGCGTCAAGTTGACGATGGGGGAAGTTGACGGAAAGTGTCTTATAAGTTGGCTCAAGTTGTCCTGAGGTGTCACATTGTGGGAACTTTAGTCAAGTTGTTTGGAGGTTAAAGGAAGTTTTGTCATTTCGTGTGAAATTCTACATCTGCTTATGAAATTGTGAGCATTGGTGGCTTTGAACCTTTTGGAATTGTGGAGAAGTTGAGCGGTGCAGGAGCTGGTGTGTCGTGTTGTGTGGAGGTGAAGGCTTAGGTGGCGGCGGAACACATTCCATTACTGACCTTCTTTCCGCTTGGTATGAGGTGTAGGGTGGTCATGTGTGTCTCTCTCTCTCTCTCTCTCTCTCTCTCTCTCTCTCTCTCTCTCTCTCTCTCTCTCTCTCTCTCTCTCTCTCTCTCTCTCTCTCTCTCTCTCTCTCTCTCTCTCTTAACTGAATTCACCTTTCTTCGTGTGGGCAACGGAAGGTAGGTGTGTGTATTCACCTAGTATTGCTTGCGGGGGTTGAGCTCTGGCTCTTTCGGCCCGCCTCTCAACTGTCAATCAACTGTTACTAACTACTATTTTTTTCACACACACGCACACACAGGAAGCAGCCCGTAACAGCTAACTCCCTATTCACTGCTGGATAACAGGGGCACCAGGGTGAAAGAAACTGCCCATGTGTCTCTGCCGGCGCCGGGAATCGAACCCGGGCCTCAAGATTACGAGTACCGCGCGCTGTCCACTCAGCTACCAGACCCCCCTTCCCCTCTGTGTGTGTGTGTGTGTGTGTGTATGTGTGTGTGTGTGTGTGTGTGTGTGTGTGTGTGTGTGTGTGTATGTGTATGTGTGTGTGTGTGTGTGTGTGTGTGTGTGTGTGTGTGTGTGTGTGTGTGTGTGTGTGTGTGTGTGACGTAGGTTTGTGTACGCTACATTTTCAAGTTCATTTCCGAGCTGGGAATTCATCAGGTGAGATTGTATGTAATTACCCCTCAATAATTTGGACATATTAAGGTGTACTGTTCTTACAGTGTGAGTTTCTCCGCCTGTACATCTTTGTTAACGTCTCTTGGTCTCTAGTTCTCCTTATTTGGTCAAAGAATAGTATATTGAAAACCTAGTAATCAAAGAACAGTATGTATGAATGACACGAATATAACAAAATCTAAGGACTTGATAAATTTGTAATTATCATTGCTCAGTTGTACTTTATTAAAGTAATGATAAGTAATGTAGCAAGAAATAACAGTGTTGGAAGTATTAGGATGTGTGTTGTGGGTGTATTGTCCTGGCATCCTGTGATTGAGTAGCCTCTTCTCTAGATTCGCCACTCCGTACAAAATCCAATCTTCTAACTTAACCCAGCAATCCTTACCGATTCCCATACATAGAAAACGTAGATATTTGTGAGCTGTTACTTTTCAAAGTTGATTTCATTTGTAAAGTTGGTTACCATAATATAAAAAAACGCGACCTATTCGTTAAGAGGTCGGGTTATTGAGTGCATAATAACTATGATGTCTCTCAGATCCCCCCAACCCTGACTACGGGCTCACCATAGCCCGTGCTGCTTGGAACTTTTTGTTTCCTGTAGCGAATCTTAAACAACAACAACAACAACAGCAACCCTGTCCACGGAGGACAGAAAATTGAAAATATAAATGCATGGCCACATCTGTGGTAGGAAAACAAACAAAATTATAAAGATATTCACATTTAAAATAGGAAACTGAGTTGACTTAAGAGCCAACAGGTTTGTCTGTCGGCGCAACACTACGCCTTAATATCTTTAGGAAACGGAACAAAATGGGCGTAAATCATATATAATTACTACACCTTTTCAAACTTACAGGCCATGAAGAGTTAAGACACCAAGATCCACAATGATATAGTGACATAGCGGAGTAAACATAGGTCTTTGTATACACTTTTCTATATATTAATGAAATATAATCACAATTTTTTACCTAGTTAATTAAATGTTGCAAAATACGTCATTCTGAAATTAACTCAAGAGGTTTGTAACGTGTTGAAAGTTTGGTCCGAGTTTGGCAAGGTTATTTTAGTAGCGACTAATTATACTGATCCGTGACCTCCAGTGTGTAATAGAGTCGAGCCCCCATTATCGGGTCAGTGTATGGGGTAGTGAGGGAGGTGTAGGCGGGTGTAGAGAGGCTTAACACATGTTATGAGATCTAGTGAGGTATAAAGGTGTAGTGATATTAATAGGTGGTGTTGTGAGGCGTTGTGGAGGTTCGTGGGAGGTGTAGGGAGGTATAGGGAGGTGTGGGGAGGTATGGGAGGTGTGGGGAGATGTAGGAAGATGTAGGGAGGGGTAGGGAGGTGTGGGGAGGTGTAGGGAGGGGTTGGGAGGTGTGGGGAGATGTAGGGAGAGGTAGGGAGGTGTGGAGAGGGGTAGGGAGGTGTAGGGAGGGGTAGGGAGGTGTGGGGAGGAGTAGGGAGGTGTGGGGAGGTGTAGGGAGGTGTGGGGAGGGGTAGGGAGGTGTGGGAAGATGTACGGAGGGGTAGGGAGGTGTGGGGAGGTGTAGGGAGGGGTAGGGAGGTGTAGGGAGGGGTAGGAGGTGTAGGGAAGTATAGGGAGGTGTGGGGAGGTGTAGGGAGGGGTAGGGAGGTGTGGGAAGGTGTAGGGGAGGTGAAATGAGGTGTTGTGAGGTGGGGGTAAGGGTCGGTGGTGAGGCAGGGCAGGGAGGAAGTCGTGTGTCACGACCTCTACACTCACACCACCACAAACAGGAACTGTCTGCCTGAGGCACGGCCGGGGACACTCTCCTGTACCACCACCATGAGGGAGGGTGAGACGTACAGTCCCAGAGATTATTCCTTTACAGTCTGAACTGTACGGGAATCTTACAGGCAACACAGCAGCCATTAGAAATAAATTCCTTGGAGGAATTTGACCTCATCAGTGATGAGGTCAATAATGGGGATTCGTGCCCCATTATTGGGTCACGAATCCTTATGCTGAAGCCATAAGTAATAGCTTCGTAGGACGTAATATAGTCGTAGGAAGTATCATAGTCGTAAGACATATATTGACGCACAGGATGCTCATGCACACGATTTGATATTTCATCAAATATCAAGATTTGATGAAATGCCTGTGGCCAATAATGCCACGAGTGTTGCCGGGTGTTGGGCATGTTGGTCTCACCACTGCCCAATACAGTCACTGGCTGAGTGGTTACAGTACCGGACTGGCAAGAGGCAAGAAGGCCCTAGCTGACCGAGTTCGAATCCTTCAGGGGGTCAAGAGTCAATATATATATATATATATATATATATATATATATATATATATATATATATATATATATATATATATATATATATATATATATATATACATACATATCCGGAGTTGGGTGTTCGAGTCTCCTAGTGTCCAGATGAAATGTTTATATGTACGGTAGTGTGGTTGACAGTTTATATACATACATATAAATGGAGGAAAGGTAGGGTCTCTTCACACCGCCAGGCGGGTGTGTGCGGGAAAGTGGCGCACATGTAAAGAATATGTCCATCATGTGCGTTTATGAGTGGTGACGATATCTGCGGCGTGAGGCCGACGGGTGCGGTGCCACCACCTCCACCCTCGTCTCCTGGCTGGTGCCGTCAGGGGAGGGCAGGGCTGTCAGCCAGTGTTGGTATCGTTATCCTCACTTCACATGTTGCTCCGAGCTGACGTCTGGCTGCTGCTGCTGCTGGGAGTTGTGTCCCCCCCACTCTCCCTGTGCTGTGTTCAGTGCTGCGGCTTGGTTCACCACACACACACACACACACACACACACACACACACACACACACACACACACACACACACACACACACACACACACACACACACACACACACACGCGCGCGCGCACCCACACACACACACACACACACACACACACACACACACACACACACACACACACACACACACACACACACACACACACACACACACACACACACACACGCGCGCACCCACACACACACACACACACACACACACACACACGCACGCACGCACGCATGCACACACACACACACAGGGACGATAGAAATAACTTGTTCAATGTCAGAGTAGTTAACTGATGGAATACATTAGGCAGTGATGTCGTGGAGGCTGACTCCATACACAGTTTCAAATGTTGATACGATAGAGCCCAGTAGGCTCAGGAATCTGTACACCTGTTGATTGACAGTTGAGAGGCGGGACCAAAGAGCCAGAGCTCAACCTCCGCAAACACAACTAGGGGAGTACACACATGCACACATCCTGACCACTTCCAATTGCTATATTTTTAAGAATTTATTTTATTTTATTCATAAGATGTTTTATCCAGAAAGAGTCATGGCCGGGTTTTAGCTTAAAGAGTACTGGGAAGACGGGACACCACGAGCGTTGCTCTCATCCTGTAACTACACCGAGGTAACTACACACTCACCTCAGGATGTAGCCCGTGACAGCTGTCTAACTCCCATGTACCTACTTACTGATAAATGCACAGAGGCATCAGGGTGAAAGAAACTACCAATTTGTTTCTGTCTCGCCCGGAAATCGAACCCTGATCAGTGCACTAAATCCCGACCGTTGTCCGCCTAGCCGCGAGAATCCGTGAGACGTTGGTGGGATGTGTGTGTGTGTGTGTATTTACATTATATTTACTATATGTTTCTGCAGAATTGAGCTATTAGCTCTTGGACCCCGCCTTTCTAACCAATCTATTTTCCCTCTATTATATCTACTTTCTCTCACAACCACACACATCCCCAGGAAGTAGTCCGTAGCAACTGTCCAACTCCTAGGTACCTATTTACTGCTAGGTGAACAGATACATCAGGGGTGAAAGAAACTGCCTATTTGTTTCCGCCTCTGGAGGGAATCGAACCCGGAACATTAGGACTACGATGCCCGAACGCTGCCCTCACAGCCGCGAGGTTCCCCAGACGAGGTGTACTTACCTAATTGTGCTTGCGGGGGCTGAGCTCTGGCTCTTTGGTCCCGTCTCTCAACTGTCAATCAACTGGTGTACAGATTCCTGAGCCTATTGGGCTCAGGAATCTGTACACCTGGGAATCTGGGCTCTATCATATCTACATTTGAAACTGTGTATGAAGTCAGCCTCCACCACATCACTTCCTAATGCATTCCATTTTTCTACTACTCTGACACTGAAAAAATTCTTTCTAACGTCTCTGTGGCTCATTTGGGCACTCAATTTTCATCTGTCCCCTAGTGCGTGTTCCCCTTGTGTTAAATAGCCTGTCTTTATCTACCCACTTTATTTACTCACACACACACTTTAGGTGTGTGTGTGTGTGTGTACTCACCTATTTGTGCTTGCGGGGGTTGAGCTTTGGCTCTTTGGTCCCGCCTCGCAACCGTCAATCAACTGGTGTACAGATTCCTGAGCCTACTGGGCTCTATCATATCTACATTTAAAACTGTGTATGGAGTCAGCCTCCACCACATCACTGCCTAATACATTCCATCTGTTAACTACTCTGACACTGAAAAAGTTCTTTCTAACGTCCCTGTGGCTCATGTGGGTACTCAGTTTCCACCTGTGTCCCCCTTGTTCGCGTCCCACCAATGTTGAGTTATGTGCGCGAGCGCGCGCATGTGGGTATCAGTATCAGTTGTAAACTAAATGATTAATCAGTAGTGATTAAGTGCTGACTGCAGACTCATACTTCAGTAATCACTACTGATTCATGAAGAGAAGTACATACATTTATCATGATGTGTACGTCTGGCACCGCGGATTCAAAAGAACGTGCAGTTATCGTACTCTTTCATGCAGTTTTGGCGGAATTGAATATTGAATTCCGATGAGTTTAACAATAGTAGCCGTTCACACTTGAAGGACGTGACTCGTAAGGTAAACTAATTAAACTGAGGAAAGTTTGCTTAGTATACACACTGCGGCCTCGTGGAGCGGTGCACCCAGTCCTTCCATGCTTCTGGAAATTAAGAAAGGAGAATAGAGGAACTCGCAGAAAGCCTATTGGTCCATACGAGGCAGCTCCTATTGGTCCATACGAGGCAGCTCCTGTTGGTCCATTCGAGGCAGCTCCTATTGGTCCATACGAGGCAGCTCCTGTTGGTCCATACGAGGCAGCTCCTATTAGTCCATTCGAGGCAGCTCCTATTGGTCCATTCGAGGCAGCTTCTATTGGTCCATACGAGGCAGCTCCTATTGGTCCATACGAGGCAGCTCCTGTTGGTCCATTCGAGGCAGCTCCTATTGGTCCATACGAGGCAGCTCCTGTTGGTCCATACGAGGCAGCTCCTATTAGTCCATTCGAGGCAGCTCCTATTGGTCCATACGAGGCAGCTCCTATTGGTCCATACGAGGCAGCTCCTATTGGTCCATACGAGGCAGCTCCTGTTGGTCCATACGAGGCAGCTCCTATTAGTCCATTCGAGGCAGCTCCTATTGGTCCATTCGAGGCAGCTTCTATTGGTCCATACGAGGCAGCTCCTATTGGTCCATACCAGGCAGTTCCTATTGGTCCATACGAGGCAGCGCCTATTGGTCCATACGAGGCAGCTCCTATTGGCCCATACGAGACAGCTCCTATTGGTGCACTGCGTCATAATGGTTACGGGTGGTGCCAATTGTGCTCCTGTTCCGTGGGGGGGGGGGGGGGGGGCGGATAATGTGGGCGTGGTCCGTGTGTGGGGGATTACT
>NW_025574568.1:0-15000 GCF_020424385.1 Procambarus clarkii | reverse complement strand
AAACCACCGCAAATCTTACGGTAATTACGTACACAAGTGTACAAAGACCAGGTGTTCTGGGCCATACCCTAGTACAGTGGACCGGCACGGCTCGGGGTCTGTCATTACGGCAGGCACAGTATAGTGAGTACACTCACACACTCAAACAGTCTCCGTGGTGTAGTGGTAAGACACTCGCCTGGCGTTCCGCGAGAGCTTTGTCATGGGTTCGTATCCTGGCCGGGGAGGATTTACTGGGCGCACCTCTGTTTAACGCAACAGTAAAATGTGTACTTGGATGAAAAAACGATTCTTCGCGGCAGGGGATCGTATTCCAGGGACCATAGGATTAAGGACTTGCCCGAAACGCTACGCGTACTAGTGGCTCTACAAGAATGTAACAACTCTTGTATATATCTCAAAAAAAAAAAAAAAAAAAAAAAAAAAAAAAAAAAAAACGTTTTTGTCAACTTCGTTGGTGTCATGCCATCTGAGTACAGGCAGTGTACTCAGCAAGAGAGTACACAGTACACTCACCAAGAGAGTACACAGTACACTCACCAAGAGAGTACACAGTACACTCACCAAGAGAGTACACAGTACACTCAGCAAGAGAGTACACAGTACACTCAGCAAGAGAGTACACAGTACACTCACCAAGAGAGTACACAGTGTACTCTGGGTATCAGTAAATGAGTGCACCAGGGTGGAGGCCAAGTTGAGCCTCTGAGCTCCCCAATTTCAGCTTGGAGCCTGGGTATTGACATCCAATTTAGGGAGAAGAAGGTATTTCAGATTTGGGTTTTCATTATATTCGTTCTCGCGGGCTCCTTCGCGGATTAATCATTAGCGATAGTGGGACGTCTATTGGTGTGTGTCAGGTTAAAGGGGCTTCAAAAATCCTAATTGAGAATTAATGATCCATAGTTTAAGATAAATATTGAAGCCGAACGATCGGATGAAGCTTCTAATCGTGGGCTAGGATTTATTTACACCTTACACAACCACTCCGAAACCTGTATATCTTTCCTGAATCATCACAGCCTTATTTGCGTTTATTAAACAGTTAACGAGCTCCCAAACGTCAGAATCTAAGGCTGCTATTGTTATAAACAAACTCGTAGTGCACCAGACCTCATAACCACCTTAATCAGCGTAAACAAAGCCGTCATGACTGAGGAAAGATGTACAGGTTTCGTATGTGGTTAAATACTTGATAAATCCTACGCCTCAACTTCTCTATCAGCACCAGGTTCGATCTCATCAACCAGGTTATCTTATCTTGAGGTTATCTTGAGATGATTTCGGGGCTTTTAGTGTCCCCGCGGCCCGGCCCTCGACCAGGCCTCCACCCCCAGGAAGCAGCCCGTGACAGCTGACTAACACCCAGGTACCTATTTACTGCTAGGTAACAGGGGCATAGGGTGAAAGAAACTCTGCCCATTGTTTCTCGCCGGCGTCTGGGATCGAACCCAGGACCACAGGATCACAAGTCCAGCGTGCTGTCCGCTCGGCCGACCGGCTAAGGTCGACCAGGGTCATCATTTACTCATAGATACGTCACTTTGCCGTAATTTCTAGTGTACGAAAAGGTCAATGTTTACAAAACATGTTTACAAAACATGTTTACAAAACATGTTTACAAAACATGTTTACAAAACATGTTTACAAAACAATCATAAAATATATATAGACAAAATATATCAAACTATATCAATACATAAGCTTTTAAATTAGGCAATTCAAAAATTAATTTAGCATATAAAGAGTAGAAGTAATGCAAATATTGATGTAATAACAATTATTAGAAATGATAGCAATCACTTGAACATCAATTATAGCTACCAATATAGAAAGAAAGATAGTGAGTGACGCATGATTAAGAAGAATGATAGTGAACTCTATAACTTGACAGTGAAACAGGTGGTTAAACGCGACAGTGAAATAATGAAATAGCAAAATGAACAAGGACAATTAAATAAAACAGACACCAAGCAAGTGAAGCAGACACCAAGACAGTGAAGCAGACAGTAAAACAGTGAAGCAGACAACAAAACAGTGAAGGTTGACAGTGAAGCAGACACCAAGACAGTGAAGGTTAACAGTGAAGCAGACACCAAGACAGTGAAGGTTAACAGTGAAGCAGACACCAAGACAGTGAAGGTTAACAGTGAAGCAGACACCAAGACAGTGAAGGTTAACAGTGAAGCAGACACCAAGACAGTGAAGATTAACAGTGAAGCAGACACCGAGACAGTGAAGATTAACAGTGAAGCAGACACCAAGACAGTGAAGATTAACAGTGAAGCAGACACCAAGACAGTGAAGCAGACAACAAAACAGTGAAGGTTGACAGTGAAGCGGACACCAAGACAGTGAAGCAGACACCAAGACAGTGAAGCAGACACCAAGACAGTGAAGCAGACAGTAAAACAGTGAAGGTTGACAGTGAAGCAGACACCAAGACAGTGAAGCAGACAGTAAAACAGTGAAGGTTGACCGTGAAGCAGACACCAAGACAGTGAAGCAGACACCAAGACAGTGAAGGTTAACAGTGCAGCAGACAGGATCATCAAGAATCATCACCTTAGGTATTCCAAAGTTCAGTGAAGATTCTTGGCCTATAATATGAACTCTTCGCTGTTCAGTGTTGCACGATAAAGCCCCAATATCGCCGGTCGTTGTAACTCTCTAGTTTTCGAAGAGACGTAAGATATTCTGCAATATAGCAAGTGATATCTTGGGAGATGTTGCAGCGATATCGTCGCTATATACCCAGAGTGCCACATTTTAATTGGCATTTTTAATTTGCTTGCAGTGCTGCCAGTTCAGCAGTACTGCTTGAATATGATAGGAAATGTGTCGAGGAGGAAGTGTACTGAAGCTAACTTAGTTTACAGGTATAAATAGGAGCTGCCTCGTAGGGGTCAATAGGAGCTGCCTCGTAGGGGTCAATAGGAGCTGCCTCGTAGGGGTCAATAGGAGCTGCCTCGTAGGGGTCAATAGGAGCTGCCTCGTAGGGGTCAATAGGAGCTGCCTCGTAGGGGTCAATAGGAGCTGCCTCGTAGGGGTCAATAGGAGCTGCCTCGTAGGGGTCAATAGGAGCTGCCTCGTAGGGGTCAATAGGAGCTGCCTCGTAGGGGTCAATAGGAGCTGCCTCGTAGGGGTCAATAGGAGCTGCCTCGTAGGGGTCAATAGGAGCTGCCTCGTAGGGGTCAATAGGAGCTGCCTCGTATGGAATAAATAGGAGCTGCCTCGTATGGGTCAATAGGAGCTGCCTCGTATGGGTCAATAGGAGCTGCCTCGTATAGAATAAATAGGAGCTGCCTCGTATGGGCCAATTGTATGGTTGCAATTCTTTTACCATCTCGTGTTACAGTCGATTAAGGCGCGTCTGGGATCATTCAGGACGTAAGTTCGAACCCTGATCACGGCCCATGTGGATTTATTAATTTGGATATCTAATTTATATACATTATTTCGTGTGAAATTTTATGTTTGTATATTTGAAACATTATTTATATCCCCGTATATAGTAATTTGTATATTTATATTCAATATATGTATACAATTTCGTATCTCCACCGGTGTGGCAGACTTAGGCTTCACCTTTAGCACCAGAGTGGCAGACTTAGGCTTCACCTTTAGCACCAGAGTGGCAGACTTAGGCTTCACCTGTAGCACCAGTGTGGCAGACTTAGGCTTCACCTTTAGCACCAGAGTGGCAGACTTAGGCTTCACCTGTAGCACCAGTGTGGCAGACTTAGGCTTCACCTGTAGCACCAGTGTGGCAGACTTAGGCTTCACCTGTAGCACCAGTGTGGCAGACTTAGGCTTCACCTGTAGCACCAGTGTGGGAGACTTAGGCTTCACCTGTAGCACCAGTATGGCAGACTTAGGCTTCATCTGTAGCACCAGTGTGGGAGACTTAGGCTTCACCTGTAGCACCAGTATGGCAGACTTAGGCTTCACCTGTAGCACCAGTGTGGCAGACTTAGGCTTCACCTGTAGCACCAGTGTGACAGACTTAGGCTTCACCTGTAGCACCAGTGTGGCAGACTTAGGCTTCACCTGTAGCACCAGTGTGGCAGACTTAGGCTTCACCTGTAGCACCAGTATGGCATACTTAGGCTTCACCTGTAGCACCAGTGTGGCAGACTTAGGCTTCACCTGTAGCACCAGTGTGGCAGACTTAGGCTTCACCTGTAGCACCAGTGTGGCAGACTTAGGCTTCACCTGTAGCACCAGTGTGGCAGACTTAGGCTTCACCTGTAGCACCAGAGTGGCAGACTTAGGCTTCACCTGTAGCATCAGTGTGGGCAGACTTAGGCTTCACCTGTTTGGGAGAAACTCTCCCCGATCTTCGAGAAACTTAAAGACTAATATTGAGTCTGTGTATCTAATTATTGATTGAAATGTTCCCTTGAACTGGTAACGACTAAGTGAGCCATGAGAGTAATCTGTGGTGGCCGAGTGTTCTCCTGTAGTGATCTATGGTCTAATTAAACTCCCAGTTGGCGGCGTCTTCATTAAACCTTTCTCAGTCCTCTGTCTTTGCTAGAAACGTATATTAAGTTTTAATTTACGAGTTCTTTAGGCTTTACGAGCTCCTGCGACTGTGATATATGTCTTCAAGGTTTCCGTTCCCTTGGTGTTTCCTTGAAACGTTTGTGGGTCTTTGATTTGCTGGACCTTCTCCTCCACCTCCTCCTTTTAATGATAGTGCTTCTGTCAGTCCTGCTAGTCTGCCCTATCCACCCATCCTTTTCGTAATCTTCTCCTTACCCTCTATTCCTCCAACCCTCATACTCCGTGGATGCTGCAACCGCAGTAAGAGACGGATCACACTGCCGTGGGAGAGTGGGGGCCAGGAGCTAGGACACATCTCACCAGAGGTACGGAGGGAGAGAGAGAGAGAAATGACCTGGGTTTGAATGTACACAAGGTAAGGGACTTCAAGTATTCCCATATTGTGCTGTTTGGAGAAAAATAAACATTTTAAAATATTTTACCCTAAGATGGACAGCTAGCCAGGATGGACAGCTGGCCGGGATGGACATCTAGCCAGGATGGATCCTGGCCAGCTAGCCAGCTGAATGTTTACATGGAAAGTGATCTTGTAAGGTCACTGGATTATTAGATATACACAGTACATTTGTGCTCGGTTATTACATCTAGATGAAAACTAGGTTAGTACTCTTTGGCAAACACTAGGTTAGTTTACCTCGACAACCACTGGGTTACTTTTTGTCTTATTATACATTATGTATCGCTATATATTATGTAATATAACTCAAGTTGGAGAGTCTGGAGTCTCGGGCATCCCTGGGGGACCCGAGGGAGAGTCTGGAGCCTCGGGTATCCCCTGGGGGACCCGAGGGGAGAGTCTGGAGCCTCGGGTACCCCTGGGGAACCCGAGGGAGAGTTATTGATAATTATCGAACCGACTGATAATTAAAGCCGGAGCCGAGGAGCTTGAGCCTAATTTCCCTAAGCGTCATTAAGTATAGTTCCCAGTTAATAGGACCACACGAGGTGAGACAGACAGTCTTCACTCACTGGGGACAGACAGAGGCGTCCCTACCAAACATATGAACGAGTCCAAGTGGTGACCGACCGGTGACAATGAGGACCGGAGACGGAATAACCAGAAATAACACGAAATCAGTGAAATTAGGGATGAAAGGGGGAACGGGAGCAAATAAGATAAGAGAAAGGTCGATGAAAGGCAGCGCGAGGGAAGAGGAGGGAGGACGGTGATAACACACACACAGGGCAACAATTTATCACAAGCTCGGTGAACCAGTAAGTAGTGGAAAATCGGACGCGAAGAGCAGAACACGGCAGAGAATAGACAACCAGGAGACTATGTTGACCAGACCACACACTAGAAGGTGAAGGGTCGACGACGTTTCGGTCCGTCCTGGACCATTCTCAAGTCGATTGTGTGACATTCACAATCGACTTGAGAGTGGTCCAGGACGGACCGAAACGTCGTCGTCCCTTCACCTTCTAGTGTGTGGTCTGGTCAACATACTTTAGCCACGTTATTGTGACTCATCGCCTGCAACCAAGAGACTAAATGATTGTACACAAGACAACAGCATTATAACGTAAAGATGTGATCGCCAGGTACTACTGAGGAAGCCAGCACCAAGAACTGCCAGACTTAGGCATATTTTTTTTTTTTTGAGATATATACAAGAGTTGTTACATTCTTGTAGAGCCACTAGTACGCGTAGCGTTTCGGGCAGGTCCCTGGAATACGATCCCCGCCGCAAAGAATCGTTGTTACATCCAAGTACACATTTTACTGTTGAGTTAAACAGAGGCTACAGTTAAGGAATTGCGCCCAGTAAATCCTCTCCGGCCAGGATACGAACCCATGACAAAGCGCTCGCGGAACGCCAGGCGAGTGTCTTACCACTGCACCACGGAGACTGTATTGTGGCAAAAGTTACCAGGTGTCGGTCTGCCCCGACAATGGCCACCACATTTACAACAATGACGACAACAACCAGAAGAAGGGTTACAACAACAACAACAATCAGAAGGTGACTTACAACAACAACAACAATCAGAAGGTGACTTACGACAACAACAACGACCAGACGTAGACCTACCACGACTACAACGACCAGACGTAGACCTACCACGACTACAACGACCAGACGTAGACCTACCACGACTACAACGACCAGACGTAGACCTACCACGACTACAACGACCAGACGTAGACCTACCACGACTACAACGACCAGACGTAGACCTACCACGACTACAACGACCAGACGTAGACCTACCACGACTACAACGACCAGACGTAGACCTACCACGACTACAACGACCAGACAGCTCTATCACGACAAAGTCTGAGGCTAAAACACAAACACGTGGCTGGCAGAGATAAGACTTGCTGGTGGGAGGAGAAAGATTGCAAGAGATGGTGGGAGGGGCGAGGAGAGACGTGAAGGGAGAGACATTGTTGGGAGAAGAGATTGTGGAAGAGGAGAAGTGGAGAGATGAACGATACATGTTGTTAAAGTCCATTCTCCATTCTCAATCGACTTGAGAATGGTCCAGGACGGACCGGAACGTCGTCGTCCCTTCACCTTCTAGTGTGTGGTCAGGTCAAATGTTGTTCGCTAACGCATATAGAACATCAGTAAGAAAGATGGAGAAACAAAGAACACAATAACGAAAACGATATAGAATCAATTTAATTATACATGATGCAAATATATGAATAAAAGCGAGGTGAGAATGTGTAATTATTCACGACTTCACGTTCACAAAAAATGTTTTGCGAGAAATTAATAACAAAACATTAGATTTGTTAATAACTAAAAGCAAGTATCTGACATACATCTAAAGCGGCCAGAATAGAGGCAGCATAATATAGGGATGGCAGGTAGGAAGAGGTAGCATAATATATATGAGAAGGTAGGAAGAGGCAGCATAATATATATGAGAAGGTAGGAAGAGGCAGCATGATATATATGAGAAGGTAGGAAGAGGCAGCATGATATATATGAGAAGGTAGGAAGAGGCAGCATAATATATATGAGAAGGAAGGAAGAGGCAGCATAATATATATGAGAAGGAAGGAAGAGGCAGCATAATATATATGAGAAGGAAGGAAGAGGCAGCATAATATATATGAGAAGGTAGGAAGAGGCAGCATAATATATATGAGAAGGAAGGAAGAGGCAGCATAATATATATGAGAAGGTAGGAAGAGGTAGCATAATATATATGAGAAGGTAGGAAGAGGCAGCATAATATATATGAGAAGGTAGGAAGAGGCAGCATGATATATATGAGAAGGAAGGAAGAGGCAGCATAATATATATGAGAAGGAAGGAAGAGGCAGCATAATATATATGAGAAGGAAGGAAGAGGCAGCATAATATATATGAGAAGGAAGGAAGAGGCAGCATAATATATATGAGAAGGAAGGAAGAGGCAGCATAATATATATGAGAAGGAAGGAAGAGGCAGCATAATATATATGAGAAGGAAGGAAGAGGCAGCATAATATATATGAGAAGGTAGGAAGAGGCAGCATAATATATATGAGAAGGAAGGAAGAGGCAGCATAATATATATGAGAAGGAAGGAAGAGGTAGCATAATATATATGAGAAGGAAGGAAGAGGCAGCATAATATATATGAGAAGGAAGGAAGAGGCAGCATAATATATATGAGAAGGAAGGAAGAGGCAGCATAATATATATGAGAAGGAAGGAAGAGGTAGCATAATATATATGAGAAGGAAGGAAGAGGCAGCATAATATATATGAGAAGGAAGGAAGAGGCAGCATAATATATATGAGAAGGAAGGAAGAGGCAGCATAATATATATGAGAAGGAAGGAAGAGAGAAGATAGATTGAATAATATAAGGAAGAACATACAATATAATTAGACGTTATTAGCAAAACGGAATACCCAGAGATGTTGGGATATATTTCACTAGGAAAATATGGAAAAGCACGACCACTGAAGGTGGACTTTATGAAGGAATGGACAAGAGTAAGAAATATCTCAGACTCGTGTAGTTATGGCAGAATTTTTATACTATATAATACAAGCTAACATTCTCTGATCTTGGCCACTGAGTGCTACAGAATTTAATACAGTTTCATTTGTATTCAGATTCAGAAACATTATTCATAGCAACTCAGACATTTATCAGTTTCTACCACATTCTGGTACTCAACTTATAAGCACCTCCTCCTGAAATGATAGTACTTATGGTAACTATTTGTATCAGTATGTAGTGATGGACACCAAAAGTTAACTTATGTAATATTGAAACTGGGCAGAATGGGATATTTTTCTTAACAGTAATGTAAATATATTACTTGCTCTCCCCTCTCCTAGCGATCCTAGGCCCAGTAACGCTATCTTAGGGCTAATATAGTACACATGTACTGATGTACATTATGTACACATTTGTGCTAAACCAGGCCTAATAACAATGTTTTAGTTTGGTTTTTAGCTTACCTTCACCTAACCTGTTATTCTACATGGTAACCCCAATTCTGACATCAATTGGTTGATGTCAGAACTGGGGTTCACATTGGATCAATCAATTGATCTTGAGCCAGTTCTCTTAATTCCCCACTCCGTAAAAAATGCAACTGTTTTGCCATAGCAAGAGCGTACGAACCCAAGCAACCTACCGAACCCATGGAGGAAGGAGGGAAGAGATACAGAGAAAATGTCAAAATTAGAGTGGTTTAATTTTTACTTCCCTGTCGCATTTTTAACGGGTCGGTCCATTCCGTACAAAATGCGACGTGTGAGGTGAGAGGACAGGCTGTGGAAGCGCTTGAGTGTTCCCTCTCACAACTGAAAGGATTTTTGCAAGTTTCTTGGAATAGAGTTTTTATTCACAGACTCTGATTTTTTACGAGTTGCGTTGATTCTTGCGTGAAAAGAAATTGTTAGTGGAGGAAGAGAGGCAATCTTGCACAAGAGACGTGATCCTCGCACACGACAACGCCCTCTGCACGATACACCACGAAATTGGCTTGGAAAGAACCAATTTTTGTACAAATTTGACACGTTTTCCTATGTATTTAGTTTTTCTCTGGTACATATACGATATGTATTTAGTTTTTCTCTGGTACATATACGATATGTATTTAGTTTCGTATGTATTTAATTTTTCTCTGGTACATATACGATCTTCTTGAGGTTATCTTGAGATGATTTCGGGGCTTAGTGTCCCCGCGGCCCGATCCTCGACCAGGCCTCCACCCGCAGGAAGCAGCTCCGTAGTAGCTGTCTAACTCCCAGGTACCTATTTACTGCTAGGTAACAGGGACATCAGGGTGAAAGAAACATTTTGCTAATTTGTCTCCGCCTTCACCGGAGATCGAACCCGGAACCTCAGGACTACGAATCCGAAGCGCTGTCCACCCAGCTGTCAGGCGCCCTTGACGATGTATACATTTAATAAATTTCGTCTGTGAATTTTTCAGTAGGGATATATTTCCAAAGAGACTGTGGACAAATTGGTTTAAAGTTTAAACTCATATCGTTGTTATGTCCGAGCCTCGACCCTCAACACCTGCTGAAGGTGAGGTGTCTGACTGGTGTTCACATCTTAGTGCTGTGAAAACCCGGGAAGGCTGGACACAGCCCAAGCGGCGGAAGTAGAACTCTCGTACTCATCAACAGGTAATGGACAGGTGATCAACGGGATACGTTTGATTTCAAATGCCATTGTCGAGGACAATTGCCTAGACGCCGGGGAGCCGGTCGGCCGAGCGGACAGCACGCTGGACTTGTGATCCTGTGGTCCTGGGTTCGATCCCAGGCGCCGGCGAGAAACAATGGGCAGAGTTTCTTTCACCCTATGCTCCTGTTACCTAGCAGTAAAATAGGTACCTGGGTGTTAGTCAGCTGTCACGGGCTGCTTCCTGGGGGTCGAGGACCGGGCCGCGGGGACACTAAAAAACCCCGAAATCATCTCAAGATAGACATACAGGCTTATAACGGTCTCCTCTAGCTAACTACTGACCTTTTCCAGGAAGCAACCGACAACAATTGTCTATCTTTCCAGTTCCTATTTTGCTGGTAGGTAAACAGAAGCATCAGGTGAAAATAAACGATGCCAAAACGCTTGTGTCTCCTGCCGAGGGGATTGAACCCCCGTCTGATGGTTGTGAGCCGACGACGTAGCCCACTGCGTCTCGTGTAACTGATAACTCAGAAACTGAAAATGATACAAGATTTCCCAACCGACGTCCTGGGAATATACTTGGAAGTGTATTTGCACATTCTACACGACACTGATACACAGGCGGACATACATATGAGAATCTACATGACGACACGATTGATATGCATGAGGATAGAATTGACAAAGACAGTGCATGCCAGTTGCTTCTGCAATGAGAAACGCTCATTTTGTTCGCCTTTTTTGAGGCGAACAAAATGAGAAAACTCGTATCGGGGCTGTTCGAGGAGGTAGAGTAGCAGCAACAGTGGTAGCAGCAGCAGCAATAGTAGTAGTAGCAGCATCTGCAGCAGCAGCATCAGCAGCAGCAGTAGCAGCATCAGCAGCATCAGCAGCAGCAGTAGCAGCATCAGCAGCAATAGTAGCAGCAGCAACAGTTTCAGCAAGAGTACGGCAGGGTGACCTTCTCTCAGCAACCGAGTCATTATCTGGTTATTGGCAGCATTTCCAGCATCGACTTCAGCAGTATCGTTATTTGTAATGCTGTTCCTGTTGCTGTTCCTCCTCCTGTGTTTGCTCCGCCTTCTGTTCTTCTCCCTCCTTCTCTTGCTGCTGTTGCTGCTACTGCTGTTGCTGCTGCTGTCGTTACTCGCGCTGTGGAACCAACTACCGTTTCAGCACTATCTTTCCCCCCGACCCAAAGCCTGTATAAAGAGGAAGGCCAGCCGCACCCCACGAGGTGTCCACATGCCTCCCTCGAGGTCCACACACGGGGGAGGTCACACCCTCATGGAGCTTCATCCACCAGACTGAGGCTTCATAACGGCGGCGCCCCCCGGGGTGAACCCTCCGCCCCCCGAGGTGAACCTTCCGCCCTCCGGGGTGAACCTTCCGCCCTCCTGTGTGAACCCAGGCTCAATGGATTGTCTCCTCCAAGTCCAATTCCAATATGTCAGGTCATTTATTAGGAGCTTCCATGCCTAAATTATTACTTAATAGGCACTTGAGGAAATTGGAGCCTGTGAAGCTGTTATAGTGCGGAATGTAGAGAATGGTGGTTGTTGGTGCTATAGTGGTGGTTGTTGGTGGTATAATGGTGGTAGTTGGTGCTATAGTGGTGGTAGTTGGTGCTATAATGGTGGTAGTTGGTGCTATAATGGTGGTATATTGGTGGTGCTAGTGCTATAATAGTGGTAGTTGGTGCTATAATGGTGGTAGTTGGTGCTATAATGGTGGTAGTTGGTGGTAATATGGTTGTTGTTGTTGTTGGTGGTCTAATGTTGGTTGCGCGTGGTATAATGGTGGTTGCTGGTGGTAGTTGGTGGTTGCTGTAGGTAGTTGTTGGTATTATGGTTGTTGTTGTTGTTGGTGCTATAATGGTGGTTGCTGGTGGTATAATAGTGGTAGCTGGTACTATAATGGTGGTTGCTGGTGGTATTATGGTTGTTGTTGTTGGTGGTATAATGTTGGTTGTCGGTGGTAGTTGGTGCTGTAATGGTGGTTGTTGGTGGTATAATGGTGGTTGTTGGTGCTATAATGGTGGTAGTTGATGGTATAATAGTGGTAATTGGCGCTATAATGGTGGTAGTTGGTGCTATAATGGTGGTTGTTGGTGCTATAATGGTGGTAGTTGGTGGTATAATTGTGGTTGTTGGTGCTATAATGGTGGTAGTTGGTGGTATAATTGTGGTTGTTGGTGCTATAATGGTGGTAGTTGGTGGTATAATTGTGGTTGTTGGTGCTATAATGGTGGTAGTTGGTGCTATAACTTTTTTCACACACACCAACTTGTGTGTGTGTGTGTGTGTGTGTGTGTGTGTGTGTGTGTGTGTGTGTGTACTCACCTAGTTGTGTTTGGGGGGGTTGAGCTCTGGCTCTTTGGTCCCGCCTCTCAACCGTCAATCAAGAGGTGTACAGATTCCTGAGCCTATTGGGCTCTATCATATCTACACTTGAAACTGTGTATGGAGTCAGCCTCCACCACATCACCTCCTAATGCATTCCATTTGTCAACCACTCTGACACTAAAAAAGTTCTTTCTAATATCTCTGTGGCTCATTTGGGCACTCAGTTTCCACCTGTGTCCCCTTGTGTTAAATAGACTGTCTTTATCTACCCTATCAATTCCCTTCAGAATCTTGAATGTGGTGATCATGTCCCCTCTAACTCTTCTGTCTTCCAGCGAGACACACACACACACAGTGTGTGTGTGTGTTTGTGTGTGTGTGTGTGTGTGTGTCTGTGTGTGTGTGTGTGTATGTGTATGAAAAAAGTTAGTAGTTAGTAACGGTTGATTGACAGTTGAGAGGCGGGCCGAAAGAGCCAGAGCTCAACCCCCGCAAGCACAATTAGGTGAGTACACACACACACACACACACACACACATACACACACACACACACACACACACACACACACACACACACACACACACACACACACACACACACACACACACACACACACACACACACACACACACACACACACACACACACACACACACACACACACACACACACACACACACACACACACAGTTGAGAGGTTAAGTTGACAGTTGAGAGGCGGAACCAAGAGCCAGAGCTCAACCCCCGCAAACACAACTAGGTGAGTACAACTAGGTGAGTACACACACACACACACACACACACACACACACACACACACACATATATATATATATATATATATATATATATATATATATATATATATATATATATATATATATATATACACACATATATATAAAGGAATTGTCTGTGTAGTGGAGAGTGGAGGCCCGACGTCTGGGGCTCGTTTCACCCAATTTTTCTCAGTAATTGCAGTTGGAGACGTGGGAAAATGAGCGGGTGAGGCTAGACATAAAGGAAGAGCGAACCACGTGGCACCGCGCCAACACGACCCCCACCATCACTCACACAATATATATATTAAATGGAACCAGAATTATTATTAATATTTTTCATGCGCACATTGTTAAACATCGAGCAATCATGTTCACAAAATTATAAAAAATATATCATAATTCGCCTGTAATTAGCTGTAATATTACAGCTAATTAGGGGCGAATTTTACTGTGGGAGGGGGGAATGGGGGGAGGGGGAGGTAATATACCACCCACCAACATGCCACTACACATTGTTCTCTCTCACTTCTCTCACTTACATGGGAGGGAATGAGAAGGAAAGAGGGCGGGAGAGAGGGAGAAAGGGAGAGTGATAAACACAGACCTGGGCACCGCCGGGTACCACTTTTATGTCATATAGACAATTATGAAACAAGATATATAATACGGAAAATTTGACAGGAGAAAATGAAGGATCAGAGAAATAGTGAAATAAGGTCGATGAGGCAAGAGACAAAAGTATGGGTGGAACAGAAGAGAGAAATGAGGTGATGTGTTGACACCCTCAGAGAGGAGAGATAATAACGAACGGGAGGGAGAGGGAGAACGAGGATAAAGGAGGGAACTGTGAGAACTGAGAGAGGCTAGTTCAGGGAGATAGGGAATGATGCCACAAAATGGGTGTAATAGGAATGACCTATGCTTACACTGCGGGCTTTCGTCTTCACACACACACACACACACACACACACACACACACACACACACACACACACACACACACACACACACACACACACACACACACACACAAATGGCTTGAAAGAGGCGTTGGCTGAGAATCAATAAATTAATTCTTGGCAAACGTTGTGTGAGGGGTTGCCAGGGAGATGTTGGGAGGGGTTTGTGAGGTCACGGGTAGGGGGTGGACACGGGTAGGGGTGGACACGGGTACGAGGCAGACACGGGTAGGGGTGGCCACGGGTAGGAGGCGGACACGGGTAGGGGTGGACACAGGTAAGGGGTGGACACGGGTAGGGGTCGCCACGGACACATCTAGAGGGGTGGACATGGGTATTGACAGAGCGTGGAGAATGGGTGTCGACCTGTTAGGAAGGGAAATGGGTAATGGGGAAGGGTGGGAGATGGGGTGGTGTAGGCTGTGAATGGAGGTAATGGGGACGACAGGACGCTTATCCATTATTTGAAAAGCGAAGTATTGTTGGGGAAAGACGTTATGAAGGTGGAGAGGGGAATCGTGGTGCTAATAAGGAAGTTATATGGCGGTGTGGATTATTAGGGTGAAGGATGAGGGTGACGCTGTTAGGTAGGGTAAGGATGAGGGAGCCCATACACAGGGAGGGATAGGGAGGGAGAAGTAGAGGGAGTCTGGTAAGATGTCGTGGTAGGGGGGGGGGAGGAATTCAGGTAAGGTATCCGGAATTGAACTCCTCTCTCTCTCTCTCTCTCTCTCTCTC
>NW_025574567.1:0-49608 GCF_020424385.1 Procambarus clarkii | reverse complement strand
TTCGCACAATCTTCTCATCAGCTTGCATGGTATGCAGGTTAGAGACACTGGCCTGTAGTTCAGGCCTCCTGTCTATCCTCTTTCTTGTATATCGGGACTATGTTAGCTGCTTTCCAAATATTGGCAGTCCCCGGTTGCCAGGGATTTGTTATACACTATGGAGAGTGGTAGGCACAGTTCTTTTGCTCCTTCCTTTAGTATCCAAAGGGAGGTTCCATCTGGGCCTATAGCCTTTGTCACTTCCAACTCTAGTAAACACTTCCTTACTTCCCCGCTGGTAATCTCAAACTCTTCCAGTAGTTCCTGGTTAGCTATTCCCTCTCTTATCTCTGGAATTTCTCCTTGCTCTAAGGTGAAGACCTCCTGGAATTTCTTATTCAGTTCCTCACACACTTCCTTGTCATTTGTAGTGAAACCTTCCGCTCCTATCCTTAATTTCATAACCTGTTCCTTTACTGTTGTTTTTCTCCTGATGTGGCTATGCAACAATTTAGGCTGGGTCTTTGCCTTGCTTGCGATGTCAGTTTAGTATTGTCTTTCTGCCTCTCTTCTCATCCTGACATATTCATTCCTAGCATTCTGGTATCTTTCTCTGCTCTCCAGTGTCCTGTTATTCCTATAGTTTCTCCATGCTCTTTTACTTTGCTGCTTAGCTAGCCTACATCTCTGATTAAACCATGGGTTTCTTATCTTCATTTCTCTGTTTTCCTTTTGGACTGGGACAAACTTGTTTGTTGCGTCCTTACACTTCTGCGTGATGTAATCCATCATATCTTGGGCCGTCTTTCCCCTGAGCTCTGTTTCCCATGGTATGTCTGTTAGGAATGTTCTTATCCCCTCATATATTCCCTTTCGGAATGCTAACCTTTTGGTTTCGGTTTCCCTCCTCGAGTTCAATAAACCTTCTTCAATCAGATACTCAAACACCAGTACACTGTGGTAGCTCATTCCTACTCTGTCCTCAAAACCGATTTCTCTTATGTCGGAGTCGTTCAGAGTGAAGACTAGGTCGAGTCTCGCTGGTTCGTCATTGCCTCTCATCCTTGTGGGTTTCTCTAAGTGTGTGTGTGTGTGTGTGTGTGTGGGTGTGTGTGTGTGTTGTGTGTGTGTGTGTGTGTGTGTGTGTGTGTGTGTGTGTGTGTGTGTGTGTGGTGTGTGTGTGTGTGTGTGTGTGTGTGTGTGTGTGTGGTGTGTGTGTGTGTGTGTGTGTGGTGTGTGTGTGTGTGTGTGTGTGGTGTGTGTGTGTGTGTGTGGTGTGTGTGTGTGTGTGTGTGTGTGTGTTGTTGTGTGTGTGTGGTGTGTGTGTGTGTGTGGTGTGTGGTGTGGTGTGTGTGTGTGTGTGTGGTGTGTGTGTGTGGTGTGTGTGTGTGTGTGTGTGTGTGTGTGTGTGTGTGTGTGTGTGTGTGTGTGTGTGTGTGTGTGTGTATGTGGGTGTGTGTGTGTGTGTGTGTGTGTTGTGTGTGTATGTGTGGTGTGTATGTATCGTGTGTGTGTGTGTGTGTGTGTGTGTGTGTGTGTGAGTGGTGGTGTGTGTGTGTGTGTGTGGTGTGTGTGTGTGTGTGTGTGTGTGTGTGGTGTGTGGTGTGTGTGTGTGTGTGTGTGTGTGTGTGTTGTGTGTGTATGTGTGTGTGTGTGTGTGTGTGTGTGTGTGTGTGTGTATGTGTTTGTGTGTATGTATCTGTGTATGTGTGTGTGTGTGTGTGTGTGTGTGTGTGTGTGTGTGGTGTGTGTGTGTGGTGTGTGTGTGTGTGTGTGTGTGTGTGTGTGTGTACTCACCTAGTTGAACTCACCTAGTTGTGTTTGCGGGGTTGAGCTCTGGCTCTTTGGTCCCGCCTCTCAACCGTCAATCAACAGGTGTACAGATTCCTGAGCCTATCGGGCTCTGTCATATCTACACTTGAAACTGTGTATGGAGTCAGCCTCCACCACATCACCCCCTAATGCATTCCATTTGTCAACCACTCTGACACTAAAAAAGTTCTTTCTCTGTGGCTCATTTGGGCACTCAATTTCCACCTGTGTCCCCTTGTGCGTGTTCCCCTTGTGTTAAATAGACTGTCTTTATCTACCCTATCAATTCCCTTCAGAATCTTGAATGTGGTGATCATGTCCCCCCTAACTCTTCTGTTTTCCAGCGAAGTGAGGTTTAATTCCCGTAGTCTCTCCTCGTAGCTCATACCTCTCAGCTCGGGTACTAGTCTGGTGGCAAACCTTTGAACCTTTTCCAGTTTAGTCTTATCCTTGACTAGATATGGACTCCATGCTGGGGCTGCATACTCCAGGATTGGCCTGACATATGTGGTATACAAAGTTCTGAATGATTCTTTACACAAGTTTCTGAATGCCGTTCGTATGTTGGCCAGCCTGGCATATGCCGCTGATGTTATCCGCTTGATATGTGCTGCAGGAGACAGGTCTGGCGTGATATCAACCCCCAAGTCTTTTTCTTTCTCTGACTCCTGAAGAATTTCCTCTCCCAGATGATACCTTGTATCTGGCCTCCTGCTCCCTACACCTATCTTCATTACATTACATTTGGTTGGGTTAAACTCTAACAACCATTTGTTCGACCATTCCTTCAGCTTGTCTAGGTCTTCTTGAAGCCTCAAACAGTCCTCTTCTGTTTTAATCCTTCTTATAATTTTAGCATCGTCTGCAAACATTGAGAGAAATTAATCGATACCCTCCGGGAGATCATTTACATATATCAGAAACAAGATAGGACCGAGTACAGAGCCCTGTGGGACTCCACTCGTGACTTCACGCCAATCGGAGGTCTCACCCCTCTCCGTAACTCTCTGCTTCCTATTGCTTAGATACTCCCTTATCCACTGGAACACCTTACCAGCTACACCTGCCTGTCTCTCCAGCTTATGTACCAGCCTCTTATGCAGTACTGTGTCAAAGGCTTTCCGACAATCCAAGAAAATGCAGTCCGCCCAGCCCTTTCTTTCTTGCTTAATCTGTGTCACCTGATCGTAGAATTCTATCAAGCCTGTAGGGCAAGATTTACCCTCCCTGAACCCATGTTGGCGATTTGTCACGAAGTCCCTTCTCTCCAGATGTGTTACCAGGTTTTTTCTCACGATCTTCTCCATCACCTTGCATGGAATACAAGTCAAGGACACTGGCCTGTAGTTCAGTGCCTCTTGTCTGTCGCCCTTTTTGTATATTGGGACCACATTCGCCGTCTTCCATATTTCTGGTAGGTCTCCCGTCTCTAGTGACTTACTATACACTATGGAGAGAGGCAAGCAAAGTGCCTCTGCACACTCTTACAGTACCCATGGTGAGATCCCATCTGGACCAAACAGCCTTTCTAACATCCAGATCCAGCAGGTGTCTCTTGACCTCCTCTCTCGTAATTTCGAACTCCTCCAAGGCCGCCTGGTTTACCTCCCTTTCTCCTAGCACAGTGACCTCACCCTGTTCTATTGTGAAGACCTCCTGGAACCTCTTGTTGAGTTCCTCACACCACCTCTCTGTCATTCTCTGTATACCTGTCCTCGCCTGTTCTAAGTTTCAATACCTGTTCTTTCACTGTTGTTTTCCTTCTGATGGTGACTGTGGAGTAGCTTTGGTTCGGTCTTGGCTTTGTTTGCTATATCATTTTCAAAATTTTTTCTCTGCTCCTCTTTCTCACCCTGACGTGCTCATTCTGGTTCTCTGGTATCTCTCTCTGCTTTCTGGTGTTCTGTTATTCCGGAAGTTCCTCCACGCCTTTTTGTTCAGTTTCTTCGCTTCCCATACATGCCCTATTATACCATGGATTCTTCTGTTGCTTCTCGGATTTTTCCCTTTGGGCCGGGATGAACCTGTTTACTGCCTCCTGACACTTTTGTGTAACATAGTCCATCATACCCTGTACAGACTTGTCTCTGAGGTCTGTTTCCCAAGGTATTTCACTTAGGAAACTTCTCATCTGTTCATAATTTCCTTTCGGTATGCCAGCCTTTTGATTCCTAGTTCTTTTTGGGGGGAGATAAGTCCTAGCTCTACCAGGTACTCAAAGTTGAATACACTGTGGTCACTCATTCCCAAGGGAGCCTCCATCTTAACTTCCCTTATATCCCATTCATTTAGGGTAAATATCAAATCAAGCATTGCTGGTTCATCTTCTCCTCTCATTCTTGTTGGTTCTTTGGTGTGCTGGCTTAGAAAGTTTCTTGTTTCCACGTCCAGCAGCTTAGCTCTCCATGTTTCTGGTCCTACAGTGTGAACGAGTATGTCAGTGTGAGAAGAGCAGCTGAGAAAAGGTATGAAAATGATATAGCTAATGAAGCCAAGACCGAACCAAAGCTTGACATTTACATTGACATTGTCTCCTGCTCTCTCTGATATGTCAAGTAAATATAGATAGCAGAGTATACAAAAATGCCTTTTTATATGCTCTCTCTCTCTCTCTCTCGTCTCTCTCCGCTCTCTCTCTCTCTCATCTCTCTCTCTCTCTCTCTCCTTCTCCTCTCTCTCTCTCTCCTCTCCTCTCTCTGTCTCTCTCTCTCTCTCTCTCTCTCTCTCTCTCTCTCTCTTCTCTCTCTCTCTCTCTCTCTCTCTTCTCTCCTCTCTCTCTCTCTCTCTCTCTCTCTCTCTCTCTCTTCTCTCTTCTCTCTCTACCTCCCCCCATCACTCCCCTATCCTCTCCATCTCTTTCCTTCCCCCTCCCTCCCTCTCTTTTCCTTCCCCCTCCCTCTCTGCCCACAGACACACACAACTCCCAGCCCCACTCTCTCTCCCTCACCCGCTCTCTCCCTCACCCGCTCTCTCCCTCACCCGCTCTCTCCCTCACCCACTCTCTCCTCTCTCTCTCTCCCTCCCACCTCTCTCTCCATCTCCCCCCCCCTCCCTTCTACTTTCTTCTCACTTCAGTGGAAGGGTCGGATCCCCCCACCCACCATTTATCTCTCCCTTTATCACTCCCTTTCTCTCTCTCTTTTTCTCTCTCTCCTCTCTCTCTCTCTCTCCCTCCCCCATCCCAACAGGGTCAAGCATGGCAACCAGAGGTCCCAGGGGAACAGGAAAGAGCCAAGGTGACGAGATGAAGGAAATGTTCGCCCAGTTTCTGGAGGACATCAAGAGTGAGATGCAAGAAATGATGCAAGAAATGAAGAACGAAATAAGCAACCTGAAAAGAGAACTGACAGCAGCAAAGGAGGAGATTAGAGCCCTCAAAGAGAATGGTATCGAGGCTGTGAATCAGAAAACCACCCAGGGAGAAGGTGGTAATAGTTTTCTGGATGAGAATGCCACAATAAAAGCAACATTTGCGGAAATACTAAAAAAAATAACTCTGAAGTAATGACTGCAGTGATGGAGGTGGCCATGAAAGCAGCCACCTCGCAGGAGGCGGCACGCTCCACTAGCCAACTGCTGGAAAGGAACAGATCAGTGGTTGCTGTGGGTATTAAGGAGCAGGAAGGATCTAATAGGACAGTGTGGAATGACAAGGACAAAACAGCAGTGAATGAAGTACTAAAGGCACTAGACATGGAAGGGACTGAGCATAGCATTGAGAAGGTTTTCAGGCTAGGCCGGTACAACAAAGACCGAGACCGAATGATAAAGATAGTGTTTGCAAACGAGAACACAAAGGAGAAGATCCTATCAAGGAAGAGCTCCCTGAAAAACGTAGGAAAATTAAAAAATGTATTCCTCCAGAGAGACATGACAAGGGAGGAGAGAGCCATGGTGGTAGAAGCAAGGAAGAGGCCCAAAGCGAGAGGGGAAAACCAGGAAGTCACAGCTCCCAACACAACACCCCCAGAGGCGAGGGGGGAACCCACAACCAGCTACCCAGTAACACCAGAAGGGAGGACAACCCCGCCTCCCTTCTCTGCATAGAAAACCCCCCTACCCCAAACTCTCCCTGCCCCCACTCAAATGTTCAGCCAAATCTCCCTCCCCCCACACCCAATCCCCACCCTTCTACCCCTCCCCTCCTCCCGAGTCCTCCCTCCCCCCCTTTCCTTCCCGTCCTCCCTCCCCTTTCACCCCATACCCTCCCTATCCCTCCCCCTTCACTGGATCCCCCGCCCCTCATCCTCTGAGACCCTTTTATCCACCTCACAGGTCCTTACACCCATGGGACAGCCTCCCCCACCAGCAGAACACTCACCAAGGAGGCGATTTGAGAAGGGACAGAAGAAAGTGAGCCTCAAAGCGATGTACACTAACATAGATGGAATTACAAATAAAGCAAATGAGCTTGGAGAACTGGTACTAGAGGAAAACCCAGAAATAATAGCCCTCACAGAAACAAAGATCACGAAAACGATAACAAATGCAGTGTTCCCACAGGACTATTATGTTATGAGGAAAGAGAGGGAAGGAAGAGGTGGGGGTGGTGTAGCTCTGCTGGTAAGAAAAGGCTGGGATTTTGAGGAGATGGATATTCAGGGCTGTGAAGATTTCAGTGACTACATAGCAGGTACTGTAACAAATGGAGGGAAAAAAATTATAGTCGCAGTCATATATAATCCACCACCAAATGACAGAAGACCTAGACAGGAATATGATAGAAACAACATGGCCACCATTAACATAATAGAAAGAGCAGCTTCTGTTGCTAGCAGGAATAAATCTGGACTACTAATTATGGGAGACTTCAACCATGGGAAGATAGAATGGAAGAACAGAGACCCGCATGGAGGACCAGAAACATGGAGAGCTAAGCTGCTGGACGTGGCAACAAGAAACTTTCTAAGCCAGCACACCAAAGAACCATCAAGAATGAGAGGAGAAGATGAACCAGCAATGCTCGATTTGATATTTACCCTAAATGAATGGGATATAAGGGAAGTTAAGATGGAAGCGCCCTTGGGAATGAGTGACCACAGTGTATTGAACTTTGAGTACCTGGTAGTGCTAGAACTTATCTCCCCCCAAAAAGAACTAGGAATCAAAAGGCTGGCATACCGAAAGGGGAATTATGAACAGATGAGAAGTTTCCCAAGTGAAATACCTTGGGACACAGACCTCAGAGACAAGTCTGTACAGGGTATGATGGAATATGTTACCCAAAAGTGTCAGGAGGCAGTAAACAGGTTCATCCCGGCCCAAAGGGAAAAATCCGAGAAGCAATAGAAG
Organism: Procambarus clarkii; assembly: GCF_020424385.1. Lineage (NCBI taxonomy): Eukaryota > Metazoa > Arthropoda > Malacostraca > Decapoda > Cambaridae > Procambarus > Procambarus clarkii. The sequence continues at coordinate 42,525 of NW_025574567.1, read as the reverse complement.
AATCCATGGTATAATAGGGCATGTATGGAAGCGAAGAAACTGAACAAAAAGGCGTGGAGGAACTTCCGGAATAACAGAACACCAGAAAGCAGAGAGAGATACCAGAGAACCAGGAATGAGTACGTCAGGGTGAGAAGAGAAGCAGAGAAAAATTTTGAAAATGATATAGCAAACAAAGCCAAGACCGAACCAAAGCTACTCCACAGTCACATCAGAAGGAAAACAACAGTGAAAGAACAGGTATTGAAACTTAGAACAGGCGAGGACAGGTATACAGAGAATGACAGAGAGGTGTGTGAGGAACTCAACAAGAGGTTCCAGGAGGTCTTCACAATAGAACAGGGTGAGGTCATTGTGCTAGGAGAAAGGGAGGTAAACCAGGCGGCCTTGGAGGAGTTCGAAATTACGAGAGAGGAGGTCAAGAGACACCTGCTGGATCTGGATGTTAGAAAGGCTGTTGGTCCAGATGGGATCTCACCATGGGTACTGAAAGAGTGTGCAGAGGCACTTTGCTTGCCACTCTCCATAGTGTATAGTAAGTCACTAGAGACGGGAGACCTACCAGAAATATGGAAGACGGCGAATGTGGTCCCAATATACAAAAAAGGCGACAGACAAGAGGCACTGAACTACAGGCCAGTGTCCTTGACTTGTATACCATGCAAGGTGATGGAGAAGATCGTGAGAAAAAACCTGGTAACACATCTGGAGAGAAGGGACTTCGTGACAAATCGCCAACATGGATTCAGGGAGGGTAAATCTTGCCTTACAGGCTTGATAGAATTCTACGATCAGGTGACACAGATTAAGCAAGAAAGAGAGGGCTGGGCGGACTGCATTTTCTTGGATTGTCGGAAAGCCTTTGACACAGTACCGCATAAGAGGCTGGTACATAAGCTGGAGAGACAGGCAGGTGTAGCTGGTAAGGTGCTCCAGTGGATAAGGGAGTATCTAAGCAATAGGAAGCAGAGAGTTACGGTGAGGGGTGAGACCTCCGATTGGCGTGAAGTCACCAGTGGAGTCCCACAGGGCTCTGTACTCGGTCCTATCTTGTTTCTGATATATGTAAATGATCTCCCGGAGGGTATCGATTCATTTCTCTCAATGTTTGCGGACGATGCTAAAATTATGAGAAGGATTAAAACAGAAGAGGACTGTTTGAGGCTTCAAGAAGACCTAGACAAGCTGAAGGAATGGTCGAACAAATGGTTGTTAGAGTTTAACCCAACCAAATGTAATGTAATGAAGATAGGTGTAGGGAGCAGGAGGCCAGATACAAGGTATCATCTGGGAGAGGAAATTCTTCAGGAGTCAGAGAAGGAAAAACACTTGGGGGTTGATATCACGCCAGACCTGTCTCCTGCAGCACATATCAAGCGGATAACATCAGCGGCATATGCCAGGCTGGCCAACATACGAACGGCATTCAGAAACTTGTGTAAAGAATCATTCAGAACTTTGTATACCACGTATGTCAGGCCAATCCTGGAGTATGCAGCCCCAGCATGGAGTCCATATCTAGTCAAGGATAAGACTAAACTGGAAAAGGTTCAAAGGTTTGCCACCAGACTAGTACCCGAGCTGAGAGGTATGAGCTACGAGGAGAGACTACGGGAATTAAACCTCACTTCGCTGGAAGACAGAAGAGTTAGGGGGGACATGATCACCACATTCAAGATTCTGAAGGGGATTGATAGGGTAGATAAAGACAGTCTATTTAACACAAGGGGAACACGCACAAGGGGACACAGGTGGAAACTGAGTGCCCAAATGAGCCACAGAGATATTAGAAAGAACTTTTTTAGTGTCAGAGTGGTTGACAAATGGAATGCATTAGGGGGTGATGTGGTGGAGGCTGACTCCATACACAGTTTCAAGTGTAGATATGACAGAGCCCGATAGGCTCAGGAATCTGTACACCTGTTGATTGACGGTTGAGAGGCGGGACCAAAGAGCCAGAGCTCAACCCCCGCAAACACAACTAGGTGAGTACACACACGTGTAGATATGATAGAGTCCAATAGGCTCAGGAATCTGTACACCTGTTGATTGACGGATGAGAGGCGGGACCAAAGAGCCAGAGCTCAACCCCCGCAAACACAACTTGGTGAGTACACACACACACACACACACACACACACACACACACACACACACACACACACACACACACACACACACACACACACACACACACACACACACACACACACACACACCTAAGCAAATGTATTGTAATGAAGATAGGTGTAGGGAGCAGGAGGCCAGATACAAGGTACCATCTGGGAGATGAAATACTTCAAGAGTCAGAGAAAGAAAAAGACCTGGGGGTTGATATCACGCCTGACCTGTCTCCTGCAGCCCATATCAAGAGGACAACATCAGCAGCATAAGCCAGGCTGGCCAACATAAGAACGGCATTCAGAAACTTGTGTAAGGAATCATTCAGAACTTTGTATACCACATATGTTAGGGCAATCCTGGAGTATGCAGCCCCAGTATGGAGTCCATATCTAGTTAAGGATAAGACCAAACTGGAAAAGGTTCAAAGGTTTGCCACCAGACTAGTACCCGAGCTGAGAGGTATAAGCTACGAGGAGAGACCAAGGGAATTAAACCTCACTTCACTGGAAGACAGAAGAGTTGGGGGGGACATGATCACCATATTCAAGATTCTCAATTAAATTTATAGGGTAGATAAAGACAGTCTATTTGACACAAGAGACACACACACTGAAACACAGGTGGAAACTGAGTGCCCAAATGAGCCACAGAGATACTAGAAAGAACTTTTTTAGTGTCAGAGTGGTTGACAAATGGACTGCATTAGGGAGTGATGTAGTGGAGGCTGACTCCATTCACAGTTTCAAAGGAACCTGTACACCTGTTGATTGACGGTTGAGAGGCGGGACCAAAGAGCCAGAGCTCAACCCCCACAAGCACAACTAGGTGAGTACAACTAGGTGAGCACACACACACACACACACACACACACACACACACACACACACACACACACACACACACACATACACAGGTGGGGGGCCTCGTAGCCTGGTGGATAGCGCGCAGGACTCGTAATTCTGTGGCGCGGGTTCGATTCCCGCACGAGGCAGAAACAAATGGGCAAAGTTTCTTTCACCCTAAGTGCCCCTGTTACCTAGCAGTAAATAGGTACCTGGGAGTTAGTCAGCTGTCACGGGCTGCTTCCTGGGGTGTGTGTGTGTGTGGTGTGAAAAAAAAAGTAGTTAGTAAACAGTTGATTGACAGCTGAGAGGCGGGCCGAAAGAGCAAAGCTCAACCCCCGCAAAACACAACTAGTAAACACACACACACACACACACGACAGTTCAGTTCAGCCAGCCGCGGAGGGAGGGTCGCTAGGGTCACGCGCTACAATAAACGCCAATATTTTTGGGTTAAGGTGGTCACAGATCTAGGGGTATCACAAAGAGTATAACTGCCACGAATAGGAAAGAAAAAATACAGTGCTATCACTAGAACTTTGTGTTAAACAGTGAATTCACCAGACAGGCCACGTGGGAGGGCCCACGAGGTTTTGTTTACGTGTTGGGTCAAGTGATTAGTGGTACAGTGAATTGGTGAACTGAAACACAACAGACACACCGATACAGTGACTGACTCCAGAGATTTTGTTAGATAGAGAAGAACCGCCATCATCAATCTACTGGATTAGTGAATCACCACATGTGAGGCGACGACGGATCACTTCGTCATCCAGCATCGTAATTATTCACTTGGTTGCGTGAGTGGGAGGCTGACAGGTAGGTACCCCTCTCTGGTCAATTCTTCAGGTGTACAGAGGTAAAATATTACCAAATTCTTGTTCAGTATATCAGATACATTTAAAATATCAAAGTGGCTCATTTTGGGTAGAAGTTGACATTTTTCAGGACCCCCGTAACACACGCACGCACACGCAAAAACAAACACACGCACACACACATACGTCCAGTCAGGCTAGAAGGGATTAACACCTTTCGTGGAAAGGGGATAAACTATTAAGTCCACACACAATATCGTATCTGATACGATAAAACAAACGTTTCCAATACTTTCAAATACTTTCCAGATATGTTGTGGCAACCTAAAATTGTTTGCTGGGAGTCGCCTTGAAGTTTATTGAAATGCACATACCTTTCTTTGCGTTGATTGCTGTAATTGTTTTGTTTACTTTCCGCTTAAGGTCTTCTACGGGGTTCCTCGTGATTCGTTGAAATTTGGAGTCGTCACTTAGGATGTCGCTAATTTTGTTCATGTATTCATGGGTAGGAATCAATACATATGCTGCTGTTTTGTCGGCTTTTCTTATTGTTACGTCTTTCAGATTTTTAGTTGTTTCGCTGCTTCTTTGAGTCGTGGGGTTAAGATTGTAGATGAATATGTTCCTCGTTTTTCCCTGCTTCTGCAAGTAGTTCAGCTTGAAGTGTGTCAGTGGTGATGACTTTTTTGTTGTCTTCTAGCTTATGGATATCGTCCAGAAGCATTTCGATATATATATATATATATATATATATATATATATATATATATTATATATATATGTGCGAACAAGCCTGAATGGTCCCCAGGACAATATGCAACTGAAAATCGTTATATATATATAACTTAGTTATATATATATAATATATATATATATATATATATATATAATATATATATATATATATATAATATATATATATATATATTTGGTAGCAGTCTTTCCTGTAGACATATATATAAATATGACCGAAAAAGTAAGATTAATAATTCTAACACGAAATTTCTCAATCTTTGTACATTACGCTTCACTGTTGGAGGTAAATAAAAAATCAATTCTCCAAAATTCAATTTTATTTCTAGTCTAGAAATAAAAATGAATTTTGGAGAATTGATTTTTGATTTACCTCCAACAGTGAAGCGTAATGTACGAAAGATTGAGAAAATTCGTGTTAGAATTATTAATCTTACTTTTTCGGTCATATTTAATAATTATATATATATATATATATATATATATATATATATATATATATATATATATATATATATATAATATATAATAATATATATATATATATATATATATATATATATATATATATAATATATTATATATATATATATATATATAATATACTCCCTTGTATGACTCGAACATATACAAGGGGGTATATACCCCCTGTATGACTCGAACACATACTGCTAGAAGCAATGCATCTGATATACAGAATCCCTTAACCACACGACCAACACGACCGGACAAAAGAGGATGATAGCCGAGGCTATTTCCATCCACCCGCCGGCACTTTGCTAGTAATCTTGGGCATGGTAATTTATCAAATCTCTCATTCTTTGGGGCACACATGAGAAACACAAATGCGAACAAGTCTAAACGGTCTCCAGGCATATATGCCACTGAAAACTCACACCGCAGAAGTGAATCGAACCCATACTGCTAGAAGCAATGCATCTGATATACAGAATCCCTTAACCACATGACCAACACGACAGGACAAAAGAGGATGGTAGCTGAGGTTATTTCCATCCCCCCGCCGGCACTCGGTTGGTAATTTAGGGCATGGTGTTTTATCAAATCACCTCGATTTGGGGCACACGTGAGGAACACAAATGCGAACAAGCCTGAACAGTTTCCAGGCATATATGCCACTGAAAACTCACACCCCAGAAGTGATTTGAACCCATACTTCCAGAAGCAATGCATCTGATGTACTGGATCCTTAACCACACAAACAAGAGGACGGACAAAAGAGGATGGAAGCCGAGGCTGTTTCCGTCCCCCCTCCGGCACTCGGTTGGTAATCTTGGGCATGGTATTTTTCAAATCATCTCATTCTTTGGGGCACACGTGAAGAACACAAATACGAACAAGCCGGAACGGTCTCCAGGCATATAAGCCACTGAAAACTCACACTTCAGAATTGACTCGAACCCATACTGCAAAAAGCAATGCATCTGATGTACAGGATCAATTAGCCACACGACCGGACAAAAGAGGATGGTAGCCGTGGCTATTTCCATCCCCTACCGGCACTCGGTGGTATGTAGGGAATGGTATTTTATCAAATCACCTTGTTCTTTGGGGCACACGTGAGGAACACAAATGCAAACAAGCCTGAACGGTCTCCAGGCATATATGCCACTGAAAACTCACACCCCAGAATTTACTCGAACCAATACTGCCAGAAACAAAGCATCTGATCTACAGGATCCCTTAACCACACGACGAACATGACGGACAAAAGAGAATGGTAGCTGAGGCTATTTCCATCCCCTCGCCGGCACTTGGTTGGTAATCTTGGGCACGGTATTTTTTCAAATCACCTCATTCTTTGGAGCACACATGAAGAACACAAATGCGAACAAGCCTGAACGGTCTTCAGGAATATATGCCACTGAAAACTCACACCGCAGAAGTGACTCGAACCCATACTGCCAGAAGCAATGCATCTGATGTACAGGATCCCTTAACCACACGACAGACACGACTAGACAAAAGAGGATGGTAGCCGAGGCTATTGCCATCCTCCCGCCGGCACTCGGTTTGTAAAATTGGGCATGGTATTTTATGAAATCACCTCATCTTTAGGGCACACATAAGGAACACAAATGTGAACAAGCCTGAACGGTCTCCAGACATATATGCCACTGAAAACTCACACCCAGAAGTGGCTCGAATCCATACTGCCAGAAGCAATGCATCTGACGTACAGGATCCCTTAACCACACGACCAACACGCCCTGACAAAAGAGGATGGTAGACGAAGCTATTTCTATCCCCCCGCCGGCACTCTGTTTGTAATCTTGGGCATGGTTTTATCACATCACCTCATTCTTCGGGGCAGACGTGAGTAACACAAATGCGAACAAACCTGAACGGTCTCCAGGCATATTTGCCACTGAGAACTCACACTCCAGAAGTGACTCGAACCCATACTTCCAGAAGCAATGCATCAGATGTACAGGATCAATTAACAACACAACTAACACGACCGGACAAAAGAGGATGGTAGCCGAGGCTATTTCCATCCCCCCTCCGGTACTTGGTTGGTAATCTTGGGTATGGTATTTTATCAAATCACCTCATTCTTTGGGTCACACGTGAGTAACACAAATACGAACAAGACTGAACGGTCTCCAGGCATATAAGCCACTGAAAACTCACACCTCAGAAGTGACTCGAACCCATACTGCCAGAAGCAATGCATCTGATGTACAGGATCCCTTAAGCACACGACCAACACGACCAGACAAAAGAAATGGTAGCTGAGGCTATTTCCATCCCCCCGCCGGCACTCGGTTGGTAATCTTGGGCATGGTATTTTATAAAATCACCTCATTCTTTAGGGCACACGTAGGGAACACAAATGTGAACAAGCCTGAACGGTCTCCATGCATATATGCTATTGAAAACTCACACTGCAGAAGTGACTCGAACCCATACTGCCAGAAGCAATGGATTTGATGAACAGGAGCCCTTACCACACGACCAACACGACTGGACAAAAGAGGATGGTAGCCGAGGCTATTTCCATCCTCCCGTCGGCACCCAGTTGGTAATCTTGGGCATGGAATTTTATCAAATCACCTCGTTCTTGGCGCACACGTTAGGAACACAAATGCGAACAAGCCTGAACGGTCACCTGGCATATATGCCACTGAAAACTCACTCCCCAGAAGTGAGTCGAACCATACTGCCAGAAACAAAGCATCTGATCTACAGGATCCCTTAACCACACGACGAACATGACCGGACAAAGAGAATGGTAGCTGAGGCTATTTCCATCCCCCCGCCGGCACTCGGTTGGTAATCTTGGGCACGGTATTTTTTCAAATCACCTCATTCTTTGGAGCACATGTGAGGAACACAAATGCAAACAAGCCTGAACGGTCTCCAGGCATATATGCCACTGAAAACTCAAACCGCAGAAGTGACTCGAACCCCACTGCCAGAAGCAATGCATCTGATGTACAGGATCCATTACACACGCGGCCAACACGACCGACAAAAGAGGATGGTAGCCGAGTCTATTTCCATCCCCCCGCCGGCACTCGGTTGGTAATAGTAGTATATTCCGAGCCAGATAGGAGCACTTTACAAACAATGGGGGGTTACTTATCAGACAATGGAATCAGAGGGGGGAGCCAGATTGGTCCACTTATCTGACAAAGGAGCCAGAGGCGGGGGACAGATAGACCCACCTCAAATTGTAGTCTACAGTGAGTCCCCGCCATATTTTCACTTACACTGTGTATATCCGTTTAAACACTACGTCGTTATATAGGACTAATTAAGGATATATATATTCGAACAAGTCTGAATGGCCCCTCCCTTATATGGGAGTATTTAAGGAGTATTAAATTATAAATCCTCCCCCCCCCAAAGGTTAAAAAAAAACATCAAATAATTTATTAAATGCTTTATTAGGTAAAAACCACAAAATGTATAAGTAATTATGTTAGTTAATAATTGTAATTTACAGAGTGCTCTTGCCATATTTCACTTACTACAGCTCTACCCCCCTTCCCTATCCCACACCCCCATCCTCGTCTGAGTAGAATTGTGACGATTCCTCGTCAGTGAAGAGTGGGGGAAGGTCTTGAGCTCTATCCCCCCCTCTCTTGGGGGGGTGGGGTGAGTTGGGTGGACACCTTTGGCTGAGTTCCTCCTCTCTCTCATCGCGAGTGTTCTGGAAAGAGATGGGGGAAATAATTTATAGTGATTAAAGGTTTTTATATAATTATATATTTATTATAAAAATATTCTATTTTTCTCTAAGAACAACTAGTACATACCTTTTCCCCTGCAGGAGCGGCCTTGTGTCCTCTACAGCAGGCATCGTCAATTAGACTACGTAACAGCATCTTGTTTGGGGCAGACTCCCACGTAGAATTACTACTCTACAAATGTGGACGGGCCCCAAGACCTGCACTGGAGAAAACATAAGAGGTGAAATAGAGGATATACAAACTTTTTTATTGAGGGAAATAAACATAAAATAAATCTATTAGCAGAAAGATAGGGTAATACTAACCAGGTCCTTCAAGGACTTCAATCTTCCCCGCAGGAGTTTTTTGAGAGACACCTCCATTTCGTAGGAGGAAGACAGTCTTCTGAGGGAGATGGGTGGGGGAGAGGGGTTTTTATAGGAGGCTACACCCCTTGTTAGGTAGGTTGCCTAGCTAACAAAAAATATTCTCTACACCACCTATAAGAACCAACTCCTATACCTCTACAAAATGTCCTAACACAGTGATGTTTCATAGGAAAATATCGTCTCGCATAAGCAAGGGCTCGTTTATCATTTAATTTAAAGTATTGCTTGAAAATACATTATGAAAGTAATGTACTGTTGAAGGCAACCCAGGTGGCTTATTCGATGAACAAACATGACACAATACAATCCACAGGCAAGAGTAAAATCACTCTGGAGTCTGTAGCGCATTCCAAACACCTTTCTTTTTGTTAGTTTTAATAAATCCTTGAAAATGACATACGTAAGTAACCGGCGATATTGCATAACTATCAAAAAAAAACATCCGATGATTAACTTTATCAACATAAATTCCTACCCAATGTCCCATAGTGATTCTGCTGTGTGATGGTAAAATATTAGTTATGAAAACAATAGGTTTTCTTGAAGAGATATTTAAATGTTCTATCTCATCAGCATTATAACAACCTAGGTAGAGTGCTCGATCCCCTAGATTATTTTTAAATTAATATTTATATCATAACATTCATTATGTTTTTTTACGCTCGTACGTCACACAGAACAGTTCTCTGCCCGTTGATGGATAGTACCCCGGTCGTTTCACCAAACAGTAAAACCAGTCTGTTATATGTAACACCACCACAAATTCAAGCTCCATATGCAAGTTGCCAGATTTCTCCACAGGAAGGGAATCTTTGTTTGAATGGTGGTTAAGTCAAAGGCGAATATTGATTTCCCTTATTAAAAGAGTCATAGGCCAGTAGTGAATCACGCTCTAAGCCTAATGTCTTCAAAGTTTCATAATAAAGGTGGGAATAATGGTTATCGAAATCGCCACCAATTCGGTAAATTGCATTATTGTTCAAATACATAGCAATACTTTTCAGCTTTGCATTTTCAAAATATAATCCATTACCTTGGTGAAGACCGGCGAAATAATTCATTGGAACGATTATCATGTATATCTTGTGTGGAATTACTTGCGCACATGGTTGATCAATTAAGAGACTAGTTTGCTTCCTGCTAGGACATATGTTTTAGAAATGGTTCTATTGAAAGTATAGCTTATGGGGTCAGGGGATGCTAACAGTGAGCTGTTTAAGGCCAGGTAAGCACTTGGGTAGGGGAACACCCGCGTCACCCATAACTTAGCATAATCCATATGCAGGTGATACTTAGAGCCATCGTCCACGCTTGTATTTAGGACCCAAGCATGGGGGGAGAGCTCCAATCTTAGTCGTATATCTATATTATCTAATATGTATTGGTCTAGGGATGATATATCCAATAGGAGGGGAAACACATCGACAAACCTTTACTTTTTAAATCACCCATAAATTTTTTATCCTTGGCGGTTGCTCCAGTAAAATAAGTATTTGTAAACTCATTAGTGATTATACCATCGTCATCTCTCCAGTCCATACGAAAGCCTCAATTCTCCCAAGGAAGACATTTTTGATGGAGGCAGGGAGGTAATTATTTAATAAACGACCAATAATAAAATTAGTATTTGTTTCAACTACCTGCTCTCCTAAAAAAACCTGAACACCTTTCAACATGGTATTTGACAACCCATTCACAAATTCCACATGGTCATCCTCTTCCCATTTTGTGGTATCGTCATCTTTCGTTAAAGATACCTTAAAATCTATAACAATATTAGCTAGATCTAAGAAGGCGCCCTGGGTTCCAGGGATGCGGAATTCTAAGTAATTATCCCGCAAACGTTGATTAATGGGGAGGTTGACAGGTAGAACGTCTATTTGCTGCGTAGAGACAATTGAACTCTCCACATTACGTATTCTGTTACTTCTAGGAATTAGTCAATAATACTGGAGCTATAATATTCTAGTGGTATTTTCACCCCAGCCCGCTAGGCTCCCTCATGATCCCCTCCGAAAGTTGAAGTATGACTGCTTACGTTAGCGAAAACACGTCATTTTTATACCCAAGACCTCGTTTACATTTTTATTTTTATTTTTCGCCTAGAGAGTCTTTTAATTTTACCCCCATTACCAATTTCTTTCCCACACTCTTAAGAGCATCAATACCGTGAGTTCTCAGAGCACTCTTTACATCCCGTTTACCACTGCTTAAATCACCAAGGACATTTTTCCCAAAATCGATGGCGCTAGGTGTTACAGCTTTCATGAAAAATGGTATGGCCCGTCGAGCAATACCAGCCAGGTCCCAAAGAAACCTCCACCAGATCTCAGATTAGGCGCTTGGAATGTGCGTATGTCATTCATCGCTCCCGCTCTCATCCCATGTCTCCTGGGTAGGTGCGAATATCTCCCGAACTCCCCCTGGGAGGGGGGTGGAACGGTATTCGCATTCTGAGGTCTCTTCCTATAATAACCTAAGTCGAGGGTAAACACTTCTTTATATATATGTTGCTATACCTTAGGGCGGATATGTAAGACCACCGTAACCGACCTCCCATCTTCAAAACTAACCATTCGACCAAACTGATCTGTTATTTTAATACTTACTTTCTCCAACGTGTTAGTGTTTAATATTTTGTACACTAGAGGGTGAGCCCCTCTAGAATATGAGTCATGATAATTGATTGCATCTAAGATATTTACAATCTGCCTCCGTATCGTTCCGGCTCGATGACGTCACTATAAATGAGTAAATAGTCACAACCTCCGTCAATGTCTGGGGGCGATAAGGCCACAGTCTTGGAGGCTGACGTAATGTCATCTGTTTTTGCTCGATAAATGGTGTATTTGCGACTGCTCTCAAAACCAAGTACATTAGCTATTCTGTGTTTAAATTGAAAGCTGAGAGAATTTAATGAGCCAGTACTTCCACTGTTAAGAGTTGAAGCTAGTAATACCCTCTCTACAGATTGGTCATAGGTGAGGATTGGTTCTTTATCTGAGAAGTATATTTTGAAATCATCCCTAAAGCTAAGCTGCATGTCGGTGGTTATTTGCCGACTAACCACGTCTGTAATGAATTTGATGTTTCTTGATAATATGTTGGTTTTGGGTGGAAGGTGTATATTAGGTGTTCTGGACTCTTAGAAAGAGTTCCACGTTTAAAAGTGGCATAGATATCTATGCCAGAGTCCTCCTCATCTTTGATGATGGCATTAATTCGCCTGGGAAGGAGTATGTTGACAAAAGCCACTTCATGTTTAATGGAAGGGTTTAAATGTAGTGTTGGGATGGTGTTTGTAAATGCTGAACTCGTGTTGTTGTAAATATCTCCTTGATCGAGACTGGTAAGATATATGTAATGTTCTTCCCCCATTGTCCGTTATGTACTGAAAGGCCAATATACAGGGGATGGGTTTTTGTAAGAAGGGAGAAAATAAACAACATAACTTATATTATATTTTATTAAACTACTTAAAGAACTACAACAGGTGAAGATTCCCACACATTTTTTAAGAATAGTGATTAACCACCACCCCCTCGCTACTACTACTGCTGGCTGCTGCTACCTCCACTGCTGTCCGCCGGGGCTACTGTAGCTGGCACTACCTCAACTTCTTTACTGGAGTGGTGGTTACAGCTTTCGTTTTTTTTCGGGGGGGAGGATAACAGGAATATTTCCTGTGACTCACCATCGAGGATGGAGTCGATACGGCGATTCGCCCCCGTTTCAAAGTCGAGGAGTGGCTCAATCCTCCGTTTAACTGAGGTTGATGCTGTAGGGGGTGGTGGAGAGGTGGCGGTGGAGGTGGAGCCGTATTCCTGAGAGTGTTTTTTCCTCCTGGGTGTGGCTGGTGGTGCTGGAGGTGTAGAACGAGAAGAGGTTCTTGGTGTGGTACCACCCTCTCCCACCACGGTGTCGAGCGTTATAGTAAGATTATCAGCACTTGGGTCGTCGAACGGGAGGGGCGCCACTGATGGGGTAACAGCGGCAGGTCGTTTGAGGATGACTAACTCTTTGTTGAGTTTGGCGAGTTCTTGAATGAAGAGACAGCAGCATGGGTCCAATGTCCTTGTGCCAGTTGACCATACCGTCGCGGGAAGCCCCTAAGCCGTAGCGTACCACTAGTCGAGTCATGGTTGGGGTTGCGCCATTAAATTGCCCACCTTATCTGCGGTTCTTGGCGGTATCCAGGGTGACGTTAGTGACGTAGTGTGTGTCGGCGGAAGTCTGCACTTGTTCCTGGGCTATTGAGTTTGACTCGAAGGGGGCTCCTGTCCCGAATACAGAAATCAACCCCACAAAAGTGGGCCTGAAGAAAAGGACGGGCTCCTCTATGAGATCTTGTCCGTCTGAGGGGAGAGGGCTATCTTCACAACAATGTCCCCCGGGGTAGACCGACAACGAATTATTGCCCTATTGGCATTACCCAGTCCTTCACGTTCCACACGGGCGTAGGAGAACGTCTTCCAGATGACGGAAGCCAGCCTTAGGGTCGCACAACGGCAGCTGGGAGGTCGTAGATTATCACATCTCCCACCCAAGGTGTGGGAGTCAGTGATATCGTCGCCGATGGTCTTGATAGTCGCCAGAGGCATGGTGAGAGGGCGGCTGAGAGGAGAGTGTCGACAACTGTAGTATAGTGTTCCAGGAGCGGCGGTGGGCGACCTTTAAATACACCTGTGACCAACCTGGGGGAAGAGGGATGAAGGGGTGGGGGGTAGAGATCACCTTATGAGCCCATAGACACTCCGCCCAGACTCAAAGGCTGTAATCATATCACGATGTTGGAAGGTTAATTTTTCCATCTGCCAAATCTCTGTCTGGATCTCCTGAGATGAATACTCCTCATACGAGATATCCTACCCAGCAAACACAAATCATCTACACAACGTTCGCCTATCTCTTCCCATAGGTGTGGGAATGATTTGCATTGAGAATGGTGCAGGAGAGCCTTTGAGAAACTTTTACTCAAAAAATCCAAACACAAAGGTTTAATTATAAATTGTTTTTCTACAATTATTTTCTTCCAAATGTAAAACAAATAGTTTTTACATGTTTAAATATAAAATTTATGGTGTTTTTTTGTAAAATTCATTAATAAATTGTGAATGATATATATTGGCTGAGTGAAACCTTTAAAATCCATTTAGTTATAATATGAACAGAAAAAAGTAGTTTTCCAAATTTTCTAAAAATCGCTCTTTTTAACACAATTTGACTCCTTATGCATTCCACTAAACACTAATATCATGTTTAAATATATAATTTATGTATTATTCCCTAAGATAATTTATATAAATTTTAAAAGTTGCTGGAAAGTGGTGAGAACGAATCTGAAAACGTTTTGTTGTCTTATATTGGCGTGTTCTTATTAACTAGAGTGAGTAAGAGTGAGCGAGAGTGGGTAAGAGTGAGTAAGAGTGAATGAAGGTGAGTGAGAGTGCCAGAGAGTGTGTAAGTGTGAGTAAGAGTGAGTATAAGTAAGAGTGACTGAGAGTGAGTAAGAGTGACAGAGTGAGTAAGAGTGAGAGTAAGAGTGACAGAATGAGTAAGAGTGAGAGTAAAGTGATTGAGAGTAAGGGTGAGTATGAGAGTAAGAGTGATTGAGAGTTAGAGTGAGAGTAAGAGTGATTGAGAGTTAGTGAGAGTAAGAGTGATTGAGAGTAAGAGTGATTGAGAGTAAGAGTGATTGAGAGTAAGAGTGATTGAGAGTAAGAGTGATTGGGAGTAAGAGTGATTGAGAGTAAGAGTGATTGGGAGTAAGAGTGATTGGGAGTAGGAGTTAGAGTGAGAGTAGGAGTAAGAATGAGAATAAGAGTGATTGAGAGTAAGAGTGAGTAAGAGTAAGAATGAGAGTAAGAGTGATTGAGAGTAAGAGTGATTGAGAGTAAGAGTGATTGAGAGTAAGAGTGATTGGGAGTAAGAGTGATTGGGAGTAAGAGTAAGAGTGAGAGTAAGAATGAGAATAAGAGTGATTGAGAGTAAGAGTGATTGGGAGTAAGAGTAAGAGTAAGAATGAGAGTAGGAGTGATTGAGAGTAGGAGTGATTGGGAGTAGGAGTGATTGGGAGTAAGAGTGATTGAGAGTAAGAGTAATTGAGAGTAAGAGTATGAGAGTAAGAGTGAGAGAGTGAGTATGAATGGGTAAGGGTGACTGAGAGTGAGTAAGAATGACAGAGTAAGAGTGACAGAGAGTAAGAGTGACAGAGAGTAAGAGTGACAGAGAGTAAGAGTGACAGAGAGTAAGAGTGACAGAGAGTAAGAGTGACAGAGAGTAAGAGTGACAGAGAGTAAGAGTGACAGAGAGTAAGAGTGACAGAGTAAGAGTGACAGAGTAAGAGTGACAGAGAGTAAGAGTGACAGAGTAAGAGTGACAGAGAGTAAGAGTGACAGAGAGTAAGAGTGACAGAGTAAGAGTGACAGAGTAAGAGTGACAGAGAGTAAGAGTGACAGAGAGTAAGAGTGACAGAGAGTAAGAGTGACAGAGAGTAAGAGTGACAGAGAGTAAGAATGACAGAGAGTAAGAGTGACAGAGAGTAAGAGTGACAGAGAGTAAGAGTGACAGAGAGTAAGAGTGACAGAGTAAGAGTGACAGAGTAAGAGTGACAGAGAGTAAGAGTGACAGAGAGTAAGAGTGACAGAGTAAGAGTGACAGAGAGTAAGAGTGACAGAGAGTAAGAGTGACAGAGTAAGAGTGACAGAGTGTAAGAGTGACAGAGTAAGAGTGACAGAGAGTAAGAGTGACAGAGAGTAAGAGTGACAGAGTAAGAGTGACAGAGTAAGAGTGACAGAGTAAGAGTGACAGAGTAAGAGTGACAGAGAGTAAGAGTGACAGAGAGTAAGAGTGACAGAGAGTAAGAGTGACAGAGAGTAAGAGTGACAGAGTAAGAGTGACAGAGTAAGAGAGTGAGAGTGATTATGAGAGAGTTAAGAGTGTGAGGTGTGTGAGTGTAGCAGGCCAGGGAGGCAGGATGTGTGGTCACAGGCGAGGCCTAGGCCTCGTGATCTCTAATGTTGGTTTTTATATATATGTGGGATTTTTTGTCCTGTTTCAAATTATAATTATTTAGCAGGAATGTAATAAGATATTGCACAGTATTAATGTGACAATAATATATGCATTATTTCCTTGATAATCAAACTTGTTGTTCAAAGATAATATACAATCTTTGAAGGAAACATTTTGAGAGCGCAAGCTGGCAACACTGTTCTGGTGGGTGAGAGAGACATATGGTTAGTTGTACTCAGACCTACAGTGGAGAAGGGTGTGTCCCAGCTGGCCGCCACCAGCCGCCACCCGCCGCCACCCGCCGCCAACCGCCACCCACCACCAGCCGCCACCCGCCACCACCCGCCACCACCCACCACCAGCCGCCACCTGCCACCACCCACCGCCACCCGCCGCCACCCGCCACCCACCACCACCCGCCGCCACCCACCACCAGCCGCCACCTGCCACCACCCACCACCAGCCGCCACCCGCCGCCACCCGCCGCCACCCGCCACCACCCACCACCAGCCGCCACCCGCCACCACCCACCACCAGCCGCCACCCGCCACCAGCCACCGCCACCCACCACCGCCACTCACCACCCGCCGCCACCACCCACCACCAGCCGCCACCACCCGCCACCACCCGCCACCACCACCACCAGCCGCCACCCGCCACCACCCACCACCAGCCGCCAGCCGCCACCCACCACCAGCCGCCACCCGCCGCCCCACCCACCCGCCACCCGCCACCACCCACCACCAGCCGCCACCCGCCACCACCCACCACCAGCCGCCACCCGCCACCACCCACCACCAGCCGCCACCCGCCACCACCCACCACCAGCCGCCACCCGCCACCACCCACCACCAGCCGCCACCCGCCACCACCCACCACCACCCACCACCCGCCGCCACCCGCCACCACCCGCCGCCACCAGCCACCCACCACCAGCCGCCACCCGCCACCACCCACCACCCGCCACCCGCCACCCCACCACCGCCACCCACCACCCGCCACCGCCACCCACCACCCGCCACTCACCACCCGCCACCACCACCCCACCACCGCCACCCGCCACCAGCCCCCGCCACACCACACCGCCACCCGCCGCCACCACCACCCACCACCACCCCACCACCACCAGCCGCCGCCGCCACCACCACCCACCACCACCGCCGCCACCACCCATCACCGCCGCCGCCACCACCACCACCACCACCGCCGCCGCCACCACCCATCACCGCCGCCGCCGCCACCACCCACCACAGCCGCCGCCGACACCACCGCCACCACCCACCACAGCCGGCACCACCACCCACCACCACCACCACCACCCACCACCGCCGCCACCACCAGCCGCCACAAGCCGCCACCGCCCGCCACCGCCCGCCACCAGCCGCCATCACCACCACCACCACCACCAGCCGCCATCACCGCCACCAGCTGCCACCACCACCAGCCGCCACCACCACCACCACCAGCCGCCATCACCGCCACCAGCTGCCACCACCACCAGCCGCCATCACCGCCACCAGCTGCCACCACCACCAGCCGCCACCACCAGCCGCCACCACCGCCACCACCACCTGCCACCAGCCGCCACCACCGCCCGCTATCAGCAGTCACCGCCCGTTGCCACAGTCGCCACCGCAAGCCGCCACCGCCAGCCGCCACCAGCCCCCCCCCACCGCCGATCGTCACCACCCACCACAGCCGCCGCCGCCCGCCACCGCCCGCCACCGCCCGCCACCACCCACCACAGCCGCCACCACCCCACCACCCGCCGCCACCACCCACCACCACCCGCCGCCACCACCCACCACCACCAGCCGCCGCCGCCACCCACCACCCCAGCCGCCGCCGCCACCACCACCCACCACCACCGCCGCCACCACCGCCACCACCCACCACCACCAGCCGCCGCCGCCACCACCACCACCCACCACCACCGCCGCCACCACCAGCCGCCGCCACCGCCACCACCACCCACCACCACCGCCGCCACCACCCACCACCGCCAGCCGCCACCACTCATCACAGACCACGCCACCGCCCGCCAGACACAGCCGCCAGTGTCCGCCACCGCCGCCACTGTCCGCCACCGTCCGCCACCGCCGCCATTGTCCGCCACCGCCGTCACTGTCCGCCACCGCCGCCACTGTCCGCCACCGCCACCACTGTCCGCCCGCCGCCACCACTGTCCGCCCGCCGCCACCACTGTCCGCCCGCCGCCACCACTGTCCGCCCGCCGCCACCACTGTCCGCCCGCCGCCTCCACTGTCCGCCCGCCGCCTCCACTGTCCGCCCGCCGCCTCCACTGTCCGCCCGCCGCCTCCACTGTCCGCCCGCCGCCTCCACTGTCCGCCCGCCGCCGCCACTGTCCGCCCGCCGCCGCCACTGTCCGCCCGCCGCCGCCACTGTCCGCCCACCGCCTCCACTGTCCGCCCGCCGCCTCCACTGTCCGCCCGCCGCCTCCACTGTCCGCCCGCCGCCTCCACTGTCCGCCCGCCGCCTCCACTGTCCGCCCGCCGCCGCCACTGTTCGCCCGCCGCCGCCACTGTCCGCCCGCCGCCGCCACTGTCCGCCCGCCGCCGCCACTGTCCGCCCGCCGCCACTGTCCACCACCGCCACTGTCCGCCCGCCGCCACTGTCCGCCCGCCGCCGCCCTGTCCGCCCGCCGCCACTATCCGCCACCGCCGCCACTGTCCGCCCGACGCCACTGTCCGCCCGCCGCCACTGTCCGCCCGCCGCCACTGTCCGCCCGCCGCCACTGTCCGCCCGCCGCCACTGTCCTCCCGCCGCCACTGTCCGCCCGCCGCCGCCCTGTCCGCCCGCCGCCACTATCCGCCACCGCCGCCACTGTCCGCCCGCCGCCACTGTCCGCCCGCCGCCACTATCCGCCACCGCCGCCACTGTCCACCCGACGCCACTGTCCGCCCGCCGCCACTGTCCGCCCGCCGCCACTGTCCGCCCGCCGCCACTGTCCGCCCGCCGCCACTGTCCTCCCGCCGCCACTGTCCGCCCGCCGCCGCCCTGTCCGCCCGCCGCCACTATCCGCCACTGTCCGCCCGCCGCCACTGTCCGCCCGCCGCCACTATCCGCCACCGCCGCCACTGTCCGCCCGACGCCACTGTCCGCCCGCCGCCACTGTCCGCCCGCCGCCACTGTCCGCCCGCCGCCACTGTCCGCCCGCCGCCACTGTCCGCCACCGCCGCCACTGTCCGCCACCGCCGCCACTGTCCGCCCGCCGCCACTGTCCGCCACCGCCGCTACTGTCCGCCCGCCGCCACTGTCCGCCCGCCGCCGCCACTGTCCGCCCGCCGCCACTGTCCGCCCGCCGCCACTGTCCGCCACCGCCGCCACTGTCCGCCACAGCCGCCACTCTCTGCCGTACAGCCTCCCCTCTCTCCGTTAGTAAATAATTATAATTGTTAGTAAATAATAAAAGAAATATAAATTATTAGATTTTTTTACCCTTAAATTGGTTTTAATATTTAAATTGAAAATAATAATATAATATAAAATATAATAAAAATAATATAATATAAAATATAATTTAATTTCAAGAAATTTAACTTTAAACACAAAGATGTAAAAAGGGTTCAGATTATTGGCTCAAACCTTTCATAAGAGATTCATATTGGTATATGAATGGATTATGAATGACTCATGTTAGGAGTGTAAAGTTGCCACAACATCTCAAATTAGTGTTAGATACATATGTCTTGGTTATAAGTTTTGGAAACCTATTTAAGTCCACACACAATATCGTATCTGATACGATAAAACAAACGTTTCCAATACTTTCAAATACTTTCCAGATATGTTGTGGCAACCTAAAATTGTTTGCTGGGAGTCGCCTTGAAGTTTATTGAAATGCACACTACCTTTCTTTGCGTTGATTGCTGTAATTGTTTTGTTTACTTTCCGCTTAAGGTCTTCTACGGGGTTCCTCGTGATTCGTTGAAATTTGGAGTCGTCACTTAGGATGTCGCTAATTTTGTTCATGTATTCATGGGTAGGAATCAATACATATGCTGCTGTTTTGTCGGCTTTTCTTATTGTTACGTCTTTCAGATTTTTTAGTTGTTTCGCTGCTTCTTTGAGTCGTGGGGTTAAGATTGTAGATGAATATGTTCCTCGTTTTTTCCCTGCTTCTGCAAGTAGTTCAGCTTGAAGTGTGTCAGTGGTGATGACTTTTTTGTTGTCTTCTAGCTTATGGATATCGTCCAGAAGCATTTCGATATATATATATATATATATATATATATATATATATATATATATATATATATGTGCGAACAAGCCTGAATGGTCCCCAGGACAATATGCAACTGAAAACTCGTTATATATATATAACTTAGTTATATATATATATATATATATATATATATATATATATATATATATATATATATATATATATATATATATATATATATATATTTTGGTAGCAGTCTTTCCTGTAGACATATATTATTAAATATGACCGAAAAAGTAAGATTAATAATTCTAACACGAATTTTCTCAATCTTTCGTACATTACGCTTCACTGTTGGAGGTAAATAAAAAATCAATTCTCCAAAATTCAATTTTATTTCTAGTCTAGAAATAAAAATGAATTTTGGAGAATTGATTTTTGATTTACCTCCAACAGTGAAGCGTAATGTACGAAAGATTGAGAAAATTCGTGTTAGAATTATTAATCTTACTTTTTCGGTCATATTTAATAATATATATATATATATATATATATATATATATATATATATATATATATATATATATATATATATATATATATATATATATATATATATATATATATATATATATATATATATATATATATATATATATATATATATATATATATATATATATACTCCCCTTGTATGACTCGAACATATACAAGGGGGTATATACCCCCCTTGTATGACTCGAACACATACTGCTAGAAGCAATGCATCTGATATACAGAATCCCTTAACCACACGACCAACACGACCGGACAAAAGAGGATGATAGCCGAGGCTATTTCCATCCACCCGCCGGCACTTTGCTAGTAATCTTGGGCATGGTAATTTATCAAATCTCCTCATTCTTTGGGGCACACATGAGAAACACAAATGCGAACAAGTCTAAACGGTCTCCAGGCATATATGCCACTGAAAACTCACACCGCAGAAGTGAATCGAACCCATACTGCTAGAAGCAATGCATCTGATATACAGAATCCCTTAACCACATGACCAACACGACAGGACAAAAGAGGATGGTAGCTGAGGTTATTTCCATCCCCCCGCCGGCACTCGGTTGGTAATTTAGGGCATGGTGTTTTATCAAATCACCTCGATCTTTGGGGCACACGTGAGGAACACAAATGCGAACAAGCCTGAACAGTTTCCAGGCATATATGCCACTGAAAACTCACACCCCAGAAGTGATTTGAACCCATACTTCCAGAAGCAATGCATCTGATGTACTGGATCCCTTAACCACACAACCAAGAGGACCGGACAAAAGAGGATGGAAGCCGAGGCTGTTTCCGTCCCCCCCTCCGGCACTCGGTTGGTAATCTTGGGCATGGTATTTTTCAAATCATCTCATTCTTTGGGGCACACGTGAAGAACACAAATACGAACAAGCCGGAACGGTCTCCAGGCATATAAGCCACTGAAAACTCACACTTCAGAATTGACTCGAACCCATACTGCAAAAAGCAATGCATCTGATGTACAGGATCAATTAGCCACACGACCGGACAAAAGAGGATGGTAGCCGTGGCTATTTCCATCCCCCTACCGGCACTCGGTTGGTATTGTAGGGAATGGTATTTTATCAAATCACCTTGTTCTTTGGGGCACACGTGAGGAACACAAATGCAAACAAGCCTGAACGGTCTCCAGGCATATATGCCACTGAAAACTCACACCCCAGAATTTACTCGAACCAATACTGCCAGAAACAAAGCATCTGATCTACAGGATCCCTTAACCACACGACGAACATGACCGGACAAAAGAGAATGGTAGCTGAGGCTATTTCCATCCCCTCGCCGGCACTTGGTTGGTAATCTTGGGCACGGTATTTTTTCAAATCACCTCATTCTTTGGAGCACACATGAAGAACACAAATGCGAACAAGCCTGAACGGTCTTCAGGAATATATGCCACTGAAAACTCACACCGCAGAAGTGACTCGAACCCATACTGCCAGAAGCAATGCATCTGATGTACAGGATCCCTTAACCACACGACAGACACGACTAGACAAAAGAGGATGGTAGCCGAGGCTATTGCCATCCTCCCGCCGGCACTCGGTTTGTAAAATTGGGCATGGTATTTTATGAAATCACCTCATTCTTTAGGGCACACATAAGGAACACAAATGTGAACAAGCCTGAACGGTCTCCAGACATATATGCCACTGAAAACTCACACCCCAGAAGTGGCTCGAATCCATACTGCCAGAAGCAATGCATCTGACGTACAGGATCCCTTAACCACACGACCAACACGCCCTGACAAAAGAGGATGGTAGACGAAGCTATTTCTATCCCCCCGCCGGCACTCTGTTTGTAATCTTGGGCATGGTATTTTATCACATCACCTCATTCTTCGGGGCAGACGTGAGTAACACAAATGCGAACAAACCTGAACGGTCTCCAGGCATATTTGCCACTGAGAACTCACACTCCAGAAGTGACTCGAACCCATACTTCCAGAAGCAATGCATCAGATGTACAGGATCAATTAACAACACAACTAACACGACCGGACAAAAGAGGATGGTAGCCGAGGCTATTTCCATCCCCCCTCCGGTACTTGGTTGGTAATCTTGGGTATGGTATTTTATCAAATCACCTCATTCTTTGGGTCACACGTGAGTAACACAAATACGAACAAGACTGAACGGTCTCCAGGCATATAAGCCACTGAAAACTCACACCTCAGAAGTGACTCGAACCCATACTGCCAGAAGCAATGCATCTGATGTACAGGATCCCTTAAGCACACGACCAACACGACCAGACAAAAGAGAATGGTAGCTGAGGCTATTTCCATCCCCCCGCCGGCACTCGGTTGGTAATCTTGGGCATGGTATTTTATAAAATCACCTCATTCTTTAGGGCACACGTAGGGAACACAAATGTGAACAAGCCTGAACGGTCTCCATGCATATATGCTATTGAAAACTCACACTGCAGAAGTGACTCGAACCCATACTGCCAGAAGCAATGGATTTGATGAACAGGAGCCCTTAACCACACGACCAACACGACTGGACAAAAGAGGATGGTAGCCGAGGCTATTTCCATCCTCCCGTCGGCACCCAGTTGGTAATCTTGGGCATGGAATTTTATCAAATCACCTCGTTCTTTGGCGCACACGTTAGGAACACAAATGCGAACAAGCCTGAACGGTCACCTGGCATATATGCCACTGAAAACTCACTCCCCAGAAGTGAGTCGAACCCATACTGCCAGAAACAAAGCATCTGATCTACAGGATCCCTTAACCACACGACGAACATGACCGGACAAAAGAGAATGGTAGCTGAGGCTATTTCCATCCCCCCGCCGGCACTCGGTTGGTAATCTTGGGCACGGTATTTTTTCAAATCACCTCATTCTTTGGAGCACATGTGAGGAACACAAATGCAAACAAGCCTGAACGGTCTCCAGGCATATATGCCACTGAAAACTCAAACCGCAGAAGTGACTCGAACCCACACTGCCAGAAGCAATGCATCTGATGTACAGGATCCATTACACACGCGGCCAACACGACCGGACAAAAGAGGATGGTAGCCGAGTCTATTTCCATCCCCCCGCCGGCACTCGGTTGGTAATAGTAGTATATTCCGAGCCAGATAGGAGCACTTTACAAACAATGGGGGTTACTTATCAGACAATGGAATCAGAGGCGGGGAGCCAGATTGGTCCACTTATCTGACAAAGGAGCCAGAGGCGGGGTGACAGATAGACCCACCTCAAATTGTAGTCTACAGTGAGTCCCCGCCATATTTCACTTACACTGTGTATATCCGTTTAAACACTACGTCGTTATATAGGACTAATTAAGGATATATATATTCGAACAAGTCTGAATGGCCCCTCCCTTATATGGGAGTATTTAAGGAGTATTAAATTATAAATCCTCCCCCCCCCAAAGGTTAAAAAAAAACATCAAATAATTTATTAAATGCTTTATTAGGTAAAAACCACAAAATGTATAAGTAATTATGTTAGTTAATAATTGTAATTTACAGAGTGCTCTTGCCATATTTCACTTACTACAGCTCTACCCCCCCTTCCCTATCCCACACCCCCATCCTCGTCTGAGTAGAATTGTGACGATTCCTCGTCAGTGAAGAGTGGGGGAAGGTCTTGAGCTCTATCCCCCCCTCTCTTGGGGGGGTGGGGTGAGTTGGGTGGACACCTTTTGGCTGAGTTTCCTCCTCTCTCTCATCGCGAGTGTTCTGGAAAGAGATGGGGGAAATAATTTATAGTGATTAAAGGTTTTTATATAATTATATATTTTATTATAAAAATATTCTATTTTTCTCTAAGAACAACTAGTACATACCTTTTCCCCTGCAGGAGCGGCCTTGTGTCCTCTACAGCAGGCATCGTCAATTAGACTACGTAACAGCATCTTGTTTGGGGCAGACTCCCCACGTAGAATTACTACTCTACAAATGTGGACGGGCCCCAAGACCTGCACTGGAGAAAAACATAAGAGGTGAAATAGAGGATATACAAACTTTTTTATTGAGGGAAATAAACATAA
Organism: Procambarus clarkii; assembly: GCF_020424385.1. NCBI lineage: Eukaryota > Metazoa > Arthropoda > Malacostraca > Decapoda > Cambaridae > Procambarus > Procambarus clarkii. The sequence goes on along the minus strand of NW_025574567.1, from coordinate 17,609 downwards.
AATAAATCTATTAGCAGAAAGATAGGGTAATACTAACCAGGTCCTTCAAGGACTTCAATCTTCCCCGCAGGAGTTTTTTGAGAGACACCTTCCATTTCGTAGGAGGAAGACAGTCTTCTGAGGGAGATGGGTGGGGGAGAGGGGTTTTTATAGGAGGCTACACCCCTTGTTAGGTAGGTTGCCTAGCTAACAAAAATATTCTCTACACCACCTATAAGAACCAACTCCTATACCTCTACAAAATGTCCTAACACAGTGATGTTTCATAGGAAAATATCGTCTCGCATAAGCAAGGGCTCGTTTATCATTTAATTTTAAAGTATTGCTTGAAAATACATTATGAAAGTAATGTACTGTTGAAGGCAACCCCAGGTGGCTTATTCGATGAACAAACATGACACAATACAATCCACAGGCAAGAGTAAAATCACTCTGGAGTCTGTAGCGCATTCCAAACACCTTTCTTATTTTGTTAGTTTTAATAAATCCTTGAAAATGACATACGTAAGTAACCGGCGATATTGCATAACTATCAAAAAAAAAACATCCGATGATTAACTTTATCAACATAAATTCCTACCCAATGTCCCATAGTGATTCTGCTGTGTGATGGTAAAATATTAGTTATGAAAACAATAGGTTTTCTTGAAGAGATATTTAAATGTTCTATCTCATCAGCATTATAACAACCTAGGTAGAGTGCTCGATCCCCTAGATTATTTTTTAAATTAATATTTATATCATAACAATTCATTATGTTTTTTTACGCTCGTACGTCACACAGAACAGTTCTCTGCCCGTTGATGGATAGTACCCCGGTCGTTTCACCAAACAGTAAAACCAGTCTGTTATATGTAACACCACCACCAAATTCAAGCTCCATATGCAAGTTGCCAGATTTCTCCACAGGAAGGGAATCTTTTGTTTGAATGGTGGTTAAGTCAAAGGCGAATATTGATTTTCCCTTATTAAAAGAGTCATAGGCCAGTAGTGAATCACGCTCTAAGCCTAATGTCTTCAAAGTTTCATAATAAAGGTGGGAATAATGGTTATCGAAATCGCCACCAATTCGGTAAATTGCATTATTGTTCAAATACATAGCAATACTTTTCAGCTTTGCATTTTCAAAATATAATCCATTACCTTGGTGAAGACCGGCGAAATAATTCATTGGAACGATTATCATGTATATCTTGTGTGGAATTACTTGCGCACATGGTTGATCAATTAAGAGACTAGTTTGCTTCCCTGCTAGGACATATGTTTTAGAAATGGTTCTATTGAAAGTATAGCTTATGGGGTCAGGGGATGCTAACAGTGAGCTGTTTAAGGCCAGGTAAGCACTTGGGTAGGGGAACACCCGCGTCACCCATAACTTAGCATAATCCATATGCAGGTGATACTTAGAGCCATCGTCCACGCTTGTATTTAGGACCCAAGCATGGGGGGAGAGCTCCAATCTTAGTCGTATATCTATATTATCTAATATGTATTGGTCTAGGGATGATATATCCAATAGGAGGGGGAAACACATCGACAAACCTTTACTTTTTAAATCACCCATAAATTTTTTATCCTTGGCGGTTGCTCCAGTAAAATAAGTATTTGTAAACTCATTAGTGATTATACCATCGTCATCTCTCCAGTCCATACGAAAGCCTCCAATTCTCCCCAAGGAAGACATTTTTGATGGAGGCAGGGAGGTAATTAATTTAATAAACGACCAATAATTAAAATTAGTATTTGTTTCAACTACCTGCTCTCCTAAAAAAACCTGAACACCTTTCAACATGGTATTTGACAACCCATTCACAAATTCCACATGGTCATCCTCTTCCCATTTTGTGGTATCGTCATCTTTCGTTAAAGATACCTTAAAATCTATAACAATATTAGCTAGATCTAAGAAGGCGCCCTGGGTTCCAGGGATGCGGAATTCTAAGTAATTATCCCGCAAACGTTGATTAATGGGGAGGTTGACAGGTAGAACGTCTATTTGCTGCGTAGAGACAATTGAACTCTCCACATTACGTATTCTGTTACTTCTAGGAAATTAGTCAATAATACTGGAGCTATAATATTCTAGTGGTATTTTCACCCCAGCTCCGCTAGGCTCCCTCATGATCCCCTCCGAAAGTTGAAGTATGACTGCTTACGTTAGCGAAAACACGTCATTTTTATACCCAAGACCTCGTTTACATTTTTTATTTTTATTTTTTCGCCTAGAGAGTCTTTTAATTTTACCCCCCATTACCAATTTCTTTCCCACACTCTTAAGAGCATCAATACCGTGAGTTCTCAGAGCACTCTTTACATCCCGTTTACCACTGCTTAAATCACCAAGGACATTTTTCCCAAAATCGATGGCGCTAGGTGTTACAGCTTTCATGAAAAATGGTATGGCCCGTCGAGCAATACCAGCCAAGGTCCCAAAGAAACCTCCACCAGATCTCAGATTAGGCGCTTGGAATGTGCGTATGTCATTCATCGCTCCCGCTCTCATCCCATGTCTCCTAGGGGTAGGTGCGAATATCTCCCCGAACTCCCCCTGGGAGGGTGGGTGGAACGGTATTCGCATTCTGAGGTCTCTTCCTATAATAACCTAAGTCGAGGGTAAACACTTCTTTATATATATGTTGCTATACCTTAGGGCGGATATGTAAGACCACCGTAACCGACCTCCCATCTTCAAAACTAACCATTCGACCAAACTGATCTGTTATTTTAATACTTACTTTCTCCAACGTGTTAGTGTTTAATATTTTGTACACTAGAGGGTGAGCCCCTCTAGAATATGAGTCATGATAATTGATTGCATCTAAGATATTTACAATCTGCCCTCCGTATCGTTCCGGCTCGATGACGTCACTATAAATGAGTAAATAGTCACAACCTCCGTCAATGTCTGGGGGCGATAAGGCCACAGTCTTGGAGGCTGACGTAATGTCATCTGTTTTTGCTCGATAAATGGTGTATTTGCGACTGCTCTCAAAACCAAGTACATTAGCTATTCTGTGTTTAAATTGAAAGCTGAGAGAATTTAATGAGCCAGTACTTCCACTGTTAAGAGTTGAAGCTAGTAATACCCTCTCTACAGATTGGTCATAGGTGAGGATTGGTTCTTTATCTGAGAAGTATATTTTGAAATCATCCCTAAAGCTAAGCTGCATGTCGGTGGTTATTTGCCGACTAACCACGTCTGTAATGAATTTGATGTTTCTTGATAATATGTTGGTTCTTGGGTGGAAGGTGTATATTAGGTGTTCTGGACTCTTAGAAAGAGTTCCACGTTTAAAAGTGGCATAGATATCTATGCCAGAGTCCTCCTCATCTTTGATGATGGCATTAATTCGCCTGGGAAGGAGTATGTTGACAAAAGCCACTTCATGTTTAATGGAAGGGTTTAAATGTAGTGTTGGGATGGTGTTTGTAAATGCTGAACTCGTGTTGTTGTAAATATCTCCTTGATCGAGACTGGTAAGATATATGTAATGTTCTTCCCCCATTGTCCCGTTATGTACTGAAAGGCCAATATACAGGGGATGGGTTTTTGTAAGAAGGGAGAAAATAAACAACATAACTTATATTATATTTTATTAAACTACTTAAAGAACTACAACAGGTGAAGATTCCCACACATTTTTTTAAGAATAGTGATTAACCACACCCCCCTCGCTACTACTACTGCTGGCTGCTGCTACCTCCACTGCTGCTTCCGCCGGGGCTACTGTAGCTGGCACTACCTCAACTTCTTTACTGGAGTGGTGGTTACAGCTTTCGTTGTTTTTTCGGGGGGGAGGATAACAGGAATATTTCCTGTGACTCACCATCGAGGATGGAGTCGATACGGCGATTCGCCCCCGTTTCAAAGTCGAGGAGTGGCTCAATCCTCCGTTTAACTGAGGTTGATGCTGTAGGGGGTGGTGGAGAGGTGGCGGTGGAGGTGGAGCCGTATTCCTGAGAGTGTTTTTTCCTCCTGGGTGTGGCTGGTGGTGCTGGAGGTGTAGAACGAGAAGAGGTTCTTGGTGTGGTACCACCCTCTCCCACCACGGTGTCGAGCGTTATAGTAAGATTATCAGCACTTGGGTCGTCGAACGGGAGGGGCGCCACTGATGGGGTAACAGCGGCAGGTCGTTTGAGGATGACTAACTCTTTGTTGAGTTTGGCGAGTTCTTGATGAAGAGACAGCAGCATGGGTCCAATGTCCTTGTGCCAGTTGACCATACCGTCGCGGGAAGCCCCTAAGCCGTAGCGTACCACTAGTCGAGTCATGGTTGGGGTTGCCGCCATTAAATTGCCCACCTTATCTGCGGTTCTTGGCGGTATCCAGGGTGACGTTAGTGACGTAGTGTGTGTCGGCGGAAGTCTGCACTTGTTCCTGGGCTATTGAGTTTGACTCGAAGGGGGCTCCTGTCCCGAATACAGAAATCAACCCCACAAAAGTGGGCCTGAAGAAAAGGACGGGCTCCTCTATGAGATCTTGTCCGTCTGAGGGGAGAGGGCTATCTTCACAACAATGTCCCCCGGGGTAGACCGACAACGAATTATTGCCCTATTGGCATTACCCAGTCCTTCACGTTCCACACGGGCGTAGGAGAACGTCTTCCAGATGACGGAAGCCAGCCCTTAGGGTCGCACAACGGCAGCTGGGAGGTCGTAGATTATCACATCTCCCACCCCAAAGGTGTGGGAGTCAGTGATATCGTCGCCGATGGTCTTGATAGTCGCCAGAGGCATGGTGAGAGGGCGGCTGAGAGGAGAGTGTCGACAACTGTAGTATAGTGTTCCAGGAGCGGCGGTGGGCGACCTTTAAATACACCTGTGACCAACCTGGGGGAAGAGGGATGAAGGGGTGGGGGGTAGAGATCACCTTATGAGCCCATAGACACTCCGCCCAGACTCAAAGGCTGTAATCATATCACGATGTTGGAAGGTTAATTTTTCCATCTGCCAAATCTCTGTCTGGATCTCCTGAGATGAATACTCCTCATACCTTTTCACCGTTTCTCCAAATGACTTAAAAAACCGTTCTGGGAGAGCACTCAACACAAGACGGTCATAACAATCCCATAAGGCATATATCAATCTACTTTTGTGTTCGACATACTTGTAGTAAAGTTGAGTAGCAACCAAACGCTTCAGCAGGGGAGATTTTTCTTCCTCCTCTACTGCCGCAGGGGAAGTAGAAGCTCTCTCCATGGTGGATACACAACTGAATATAATGTCGTTTAAGATGTGCTTCATATAGGTTTTTTTCAATACGGTTCCTAATGGGGCCTCCTATGGATACCCCTACCCCCTTTTAACTGTGATCTGGCGCGAGAATTACGTATAAAGGATGGGTCTACACCAGCCACCTTCAGTAAAATCCATACATCTGCCTTGTCAGCCGTCCTAAATTGTCCTTTAGTAAAGGCTAAAGTTTTAATTATATCTAAAATATTTAAATTTTGCACAGGCTTTAATAAATTCCCGCGACTATCCCATACCACCTGTTGACTGTTTTGTTGAAACATGTTCAATAATGTTTTGACATGGGGAATTTCCCTATTTTAAAATACACATTTATTAAGTTGTCCAGACTTGGGTTTTGGGGTTTGGTGGTGGTGGCTTTGTGGTGAGTGGGCCAGCAACAGCTACCCGCATCTCAGGCGGTAGAATGGAATGTATCCTTTTTTTTATTTGTTTTTTTAAAGGGCGACGGTCGCACCTGTCCCGCGTTTTTTGTTGAAAGAAGCCTGCGGCGGCGGGCACCTGCGCGGCGGCGGGCGCTGCGGGGGGGCGGGCAATATCTTTTAAAGGTTGTCTGACCAGTCCCTCCCATCTGGTAGGGCTATAACGTTCAAAGGAGCTACCGTGGCAACACCGTCCACAAGTTGTTGCTGCTGCTGGGGGTGTGGGGGGAGTGTCCACTCTCCCCACACCATCATCACCACTGCTAGAGTCACAGCCAAGGTGCTTACAGCTACCACCAACATTATTAGCCGAATTGCCCCATTTTCTTTCGTTTTTTAAAGAGAAGGACTTATTTCCACTTCTACCACTGGTGGAAGAGGGTGGAGCCACCTCATTAAGAGGCGATGGAGTACTCTCGTTTTTATTAAAAAAATATTTTTCAGCAACGAGTCGTGGTACTAGGCAATATTCTTTCACCATTTTTTTCTCTTCTTACGTAATTACTTTATTAGAGAGGAAATTAACGATACAGCCAAAGGTAACAGAGCTGCCAATATAGCGCCACCTCTCCTAGAGGTTAAAATGTTTTTCTTTTTGTACAATGGAGTTTTCTTACGTGCTACAGAACGAATGTCATTCTGATACCTCTGTAGTCCATTAATTATCTGAGGTTGAACTGGGATGTTTCGTTTCAGAAAATTGGGAAAAATTTCACAAATTGATTCAATTTCCTGTCGTTTTAAAGCCTTGATTAGTTTATTCCGCTTCTTGGGTGATAAATTGTTTAATAAAAATAACAGTTGATGGTGTTTCTCTACGAGAGAGTCCTGATGAACTGTCATTTTTTTTTTAAATTTGACGATGTCTTGAGCTTTAATCCAGCAATTGCTAGAATCTGGGTACCCTCTCCACTTGACGAAATATTCTCTGTGTCCTTTCGATGTCTTCCTAGACTGTAATATCGTTATGGGAAAATAGTCTGGAAGCGTTGTTGGAATCAATTCTTGCTCATAAAACATACCACTGATCGGCTCGTTGGTTAAATCTTTGATTTTATAGGTTGGGATTGGTTGTGTTCTATCTATATGAGACACTTGAAATATTTCTTCTGTATTTTGGGGCCAAAAGCTCTTGTGAAATATATTCCTTCGCTTTGCTAGTCGTACATACTGCCCAACCTGCAGTTGTGGACTGATGGAAGTTATGGGGTGGTCATTGTTTAAGGTGGCATATCAAGGTAAAATTAAAAGTTGTTCAATTTGCTTATAAATTGTTTTATGAAATGGTTATAGAAAGGGCTGCAGCTGGTCCAAGTTTCATCATCACACCCTAAACAGAAAAGGAGAAAAAAAATAAACAACGAATTATGCAACGAATTTTCAAATAGTTTCAGGGAACACATGTCTCAACTAAAATGATTTCTATAACACTCAGATATTAAATTAAGCACATAATAAAGGATTCTAGTGATCAGTTTTATCAAAAAAGTGTTTAGTGCAATAATATAATTTTTCAAAGTTACCCTTCTAAAAAAATATGCAATATATGATATTTATAAATTTTTATAAAATCAACAAATAGACTTTGGACAAAAATGTCTACTAGATTCTGTAGAAGCTCAAACGCTACATATAAGGTGTAATTTGCATGTAAATTGATTAATAAATGAAAGCTCTGAAGTAATTTGAAGGTGTAAATTACTTTCCAGAGTAAAATAAAGATCCAAGTTCGGCCACCTGTAGCTGAGCTTGACTTCGACAGATTTCGTTCATAATTGGCACCCGTGCAGATAGGCATCCATTGAGCAATGTGTGCAAGTTTCATGCAAATCCCTTGATAACAAACGAGAAAAAAATATTGGCCAAAAAAAAAAAAAGAAAAAAAAGAAAAAAAAAAAAAAAATTTTTTTTTTAAATATAAATATATTGCACATACATATTACAATTATTACAAGAGTTTGTGCTTGTACAGCATATAGTAGACATTTTAGTTGACACATGTGTTCCCTGAGATTATTTGAGAATGTTGAACATTCGTTGCATAATACGTTGTGTATTTTTTTTCTCCTTTTCTGTTTAGGGTGTGATGGTGAAACTTGGACCAGTTGCAGCCCTTTCTATAACCATTTCATAAAAAAATTTATAAGCAAATTGAACAACTTTTAATTTATAACGATTTAGAATGATATGCCCCCTTAAATACATGATCTTAAACTGTCTTCGTATATCTTCAATGTTTTGCAACTTATGAATGGCATGTGGAGTATTTTTTAGTATTCTGTGGAAAGTGTGGTTGTATACATTCACAACTTTTGGAAGGATGTGAATGTATTGTAAAGAATTAGCTTGGGTCATATAATGATACAGTTTATGTTTTAAAGTTTTGATGGCTCGCTCCACTATACTAGATTTCATTTCCGAAAATACACTATATAACTTAATATTTTTCTTATTCAGATAATTTTGAACTGTCCTGTTGTAAAATTCTCTACCTCGGTCGGTGAATATTCGTCTTACCCCGTGAAACTGAGAGGTTTCCTCTAAAATCTTCTTTAGAGCAGCTACCACATGCGTTGAATTTTTTGTTTTTAAAGTTTGAGTCTGCATTAGGTGAGAATAAACATCGACACAAATCAAAATATATTTTACACCACTATTGTATTTTTGTAAACTACAAAAGTCTCCCAAATCACAGGCAATTATGGTGTGGGGTTTAGGAGCTAATATTTTTCGCCGAGGAAATCTAACTAAATTTCTTCTGTGTAATGTGTAAGATCGTTCCCCACGGAGAAATTCCCTCACATCTGCAATACTGATGCTGGTGTCTTTAAGTCTGGCAGCCTTATACAATTTTTGAATTGATCCTGTGAAACCACCCAGGGTAGAAATGTCATTATAGATGGAGGTAAGAATTGACCGTTTCTGCGTCGTTAAAGGCATTTTTTGTTTTGTTCACATATGATAAACAATTTCACACTGGTCTTCAATGACAATCCCCGTTCGTAGTTGTAATGTCTCAGGAACTGTCAGATCAACCAATAAATAGCCATACACTCTCTGGGATATTGCCCGTCGGTATATTTCGACGAAATTATTAATAGTTTTCCGCCCATATAACTGACCACTTAAAATTTCAAGTTGGGTTATGTCTCTCTGCTTCATTAATATATAATGGGTACAATTCAGAGTTATTGTCCTAGCACATTTCCCCTGGGGAAACAAATTTTGACTAATTAGAATTACAGAAATATTATCGTGTCTCCCTCGGGTGAAGATATTGGCTATAATTGGACTCTGTATGGCTTCCAGGCATCAATTATATACAAAACTGACTCATTTGAAAAAGGATTCTTATACTCTAAAGGGTTAATCAGCCCTTGGGAGAGAGTAACCTTTTTTCGCAAAATGGGGTTGTTTGAAATAGGATGATAAGTATTATTTGCAGTTGACACTACAATTTTTGAGAATTTCCCGTGGTATTTAACACATAAATTTACCACCAGACTAGTTTTCCCAGAATTGCTAAATCCAGCTACAAATATTCTCGCTGGTTGATGAAAAATATTAAGTTGGTCATCTGTGGCAGAAGTACACTCCTCCATATTTTCCTCTTAAATGATCCAATTACCTGTGGGACAGCCACTTATATATATATATATATATATATATATATATATATATATATATATATATATATATATATATATATATATATATATATATATATATATATATATATATATATATATATATATATATATATATAGAATTCATATATATAGAATTTTCACTAGAAATAAAAATGAATTTTGGAGAATTGATTATTGAATTACCTCCAACAGTGAAAAGAAATGTACGAAAGATTGAGAAAATTCGTGTTAGAATTATTAATCTTACATTTTCGGTCATATTTAATAATATATATATATATATATATATATTTATTAAATATATATATATATATATATATATATATATATATATATATATATATATATATATATATATATATATATATATATATATATATATATATATGCATTCTGGCTACTAGGTAGCCAGACATATATATATATATATATTTATATATATATATATGTCGTACCTAATAGCCAGAACGTACTTATCAGCCTACTATTCGAGGCCCGATTTGCCTAATAAGCCAAGTTTTCATGAATTAATGTTTTTTCGACTACCTAACCTACCTAACCTAACCTAACCTAACTTTTTCTGCTACCTAACCGAACCTAACCTATGAAGATAGGTTAGGTTAGGTTAGGTAGGGTTGGTTAGGTTCGGTCATATATCTACGTTAATTTTAACTCCATTAAAAAAAAATTGACCTCATACATAATGAAATGGGTTGCTTTATCGTTTCATGAGAAAAAAATTATAGTAAATATATTAATTTAGGAAAACTTGGCTTATTAGGCAAATCGGGCCTTGAATAGTAGGCTGAGAAGTGAGTTCTGGCTATTAGGTACGACATATATATATATATATATATATATATATATATGTCTGGCTACCTAGTAGCCAGAATGCACTTCTCGGCCTACTATGCAAGGCCCGATTTGCCTAATAAGCCTAGTTTTACTGAATTAATATATTTTCTCAATTTTTTTCTTATGAAATATTAAAGCTACCCATTTCATTATGCGTGAGGTCAACTATTTTTTAGTGTAGTTAAAATTAACGTAGATATATGACCGAACCTAACCAACCCTACCTAACCAAACCTAACCTATCTTTATAGGTTAGGTTAGGTTAGGTAGCCGAAAAATTAGATTAGGTTAGGTTAGGTAGTCGAAAAACAATTATTTCATGAAAACTTGGCTTATTAGGCAAATCGGGCCTTGCATGGTAGGCTGAGAAGTGCGTTCTGGCTACTAGGTACGACATATATATATATATATATATATATATATATATATATATATATATATATATATATATATATATATATATATATATATATATATATATATATATATATATATATATATATATATATATATATATATATATATATATATATATATATATATATATATATATATATATATATATATATGTCGTACCTAATAGCCAGAACGCACTTCTCAGCCTACTATGCAAGGCCCGATTTGCCTAATAAGCCAAGTTTTCATGAATTAATTATTTTTCGACTACCTAACCTACCTAACCTAACCTAACCTATCTTTTTCAGCTACCTAACCCAACCTTACCTATAACGATAGGTTAGGTTAGGTTAGGTAGGGTTGGTTAGGTTCGGTCATATATCTACGTTAATATTAATTCAAATAAAAAAAAATTGACCTCATACATAATGAAATGGGTAGCTTTATGATTTCATAAGAAAAAAAATAGAGAAAATATATTAATTCGAAAAAACTTGGCTTATTAGGCAAATTGGGCCTTGCATAGTAGGCTGAGAAATGGGTTCTGGCTACTAGGTACGACATATATATATATATATATATATATATATATATATATATATATATATATATATATATATATATATATATATATATATGAGAGAGTGAGAGTGAGTGTGTGTGAGTGTGTGTGTGTGTGTGTGTGTGTGTGTGTGTGTGTATGTGTGTGTGTACTCACCTAATTGTGCTTGCGGGGGTTGAGCTTTGGCTCTTTGGTCCCGCCTCTCAACCGTCAATCAACTGGTGTACAGATTCCTGAGCCTACTGGGCTCTATCATATCTACATTTGAAACTGTGTATGGAGTCAGCCTCCACCACATCACTGCCTAATGCATTCCATTTATTAACTACTCTGACACTGAAAAAATTCTTTCTAACGTCTCTGTGGCTCATCTGGGTACTAAGTTTCCACCTGTGTCCCCTTGTTCGTGGTCCACCCGTGCTGACGTGTTTGTCTTTGTCCACCCTGTCAATTCCCCTGAGAATTTTGTAGGTGGTTATCATTTCTCCCCTTTCTCTTCTGTTTTCCAGGGATGTGAGGTTCAGCTCCTTTAGCCTTTCCTCGTAGCTCAATCCTCTCAGTTCCGGGACGAGCCTGGTGGCATACCGCTGAATCTTCTCTAACTTTGTCTTGTGTTTAACTAGGTATGGACTCCAGGATTGGTCTTACATAAGTGGTATACAGGGTTCTGAAAGATTCCTTACACAAGTTTCTGAAGGCAGTTCTTATGTTGGCCAGTCTAGCATATGCCGCTGATGATATTCTTTTGATGTGGGCCTCTGGAGACAGGTTCGGTGTGATATCAACCCCCAGATCCTTCTCTCTATTTGATTCTTGCAGGATTTCCCCTCCCAGATGATACCTTGTGTTCAGCCTCCTGCTCCCTTCGCCTAATTTCATCACCTTACACTTTCCAGAGTTGAACTTCAGCAGCCATTTTCTAGACCATTCCTCCAGTTTATCCAGGTCATCCTGTAGTCTCTGTCTATCTTCATCCGTCTTGATTCTTCTCATAATTTTTGCATCATCAGCAAACATCGAGAGGAATGAGTCTATACCCTCTGGAAGATCGTTCACATATATTAGAAACAGGATGGGTCCAAGTACTGAGCCCTGTGGGACTCCGCTGGTGACATCTCGCCACTCTGATGTCTCCCCCCTCACCGTTACTCGCTGTTTCCTGTTGCTTAAGTACTCCCTTATCCACTGGAGCACCTTCCCTTTTACTCCTCCCTGTTGCTCCAACTTTTTTAACAGCCTTTTATGGGGTACTGTGTCAAAGGCTTTTTGGCAATCCAGGAAAATGCAGTCGGCCCACCCTTCTCTTTCCTGCCTAATTTTCGTTGCCTGGTCATAAAATTCTATTAAACCTGTGAGGCACGATTTACCATCTCTGAACCCATGTTGGTGGTGCGTTACAAAGTTATTTCCCTCCAGATGCTCTACGAGCCTTTTCCTCACGATCTTCTCCAGCACCTTGCATGGTATACAAGTTAAGGAAACTGGCCTGTAATTCAGTGCCTCTTGCCTGTCACCCTTTTTGTATATTGGGACCACGTTAGCTGTCTTCCAACTTTCTGGTAAGTCTCCTGTTTCCAGTGACCTGTTATACACCATAGAGAGTGGCACACTTAGTGCTTCTGCACCTTCCTTTAGTATCCATGGTGAGATTCTATCAGGCCCAACAGCCTTTGTCACATCTAGCTCCAGCAGACACCTTTTGACCTCATCACTGGTGAGGTCAAATTCCTCCAAGGTTGCTTGGTTTGCCGCCTCCTCATTTAGTGCAGGGGCTTCTCCTTGTTCTATTGTGAAGACCTCCTGGAATCTCTTGTTGAGTTCTTCACACACCTCCTTGTCATTCTCTGTGTATCTGTTCTCCCCTTTCCGCAGCTTCATCACTTGTTCCTTCACTGCTGTTTTCCTCCTGATATGGCTGTGGAGCAGCTTAGGTTGGGTCTTGGCTTTACTCGCGATGTCATTTTCAAGCTGTCTCTCTCTGCTTCCCTCCTCACTCTGATGTACTCATTTCTGGCCCTCTGGTATCTCTCCCTGCTCTCTGGTGCTCTGTTATTTCTGTAGTTTCTCCATGTTCTTTTACTCAGTTGTTTCGCTACCTTACATTCCTGGTTGAACCATGGGTTTTTCTGTTGTTTTTCGTTTTTCTCCTTTTGGACGGGGATAAACCTGTCTGCAGCTTCCTGGCACTTTTGGGTGGCAATATCCATCATGACCTGCACATTCTTGTCTCTAAGTTCTGTTTCCCATGGTATTCCCCTGAGGAAGTTCCTCATCTCGTCATATTTTCCTCTTTGGTAATTCAGTCTTTTCCCCTCCACTCCCATCCTTGGATAGGTTATCCCTACCTCCACCAAGTACTCAAAGGTCAGTACACTGTGGTCACTCATTCCTATGGGGGCTTCAACTTTGACTTCCCTTATTTCTGACTCATTCAGGTTGAATATTAAGTCGAGTCTATCTGGTTCATCATTGCTTCGATTCTTGTGGGTTCCTTGACATGCTGGCTCAGAAAATTCCTTGTTGCCACTTCCAAGAGTTTAGCTCGCCACGTATCTGCGCCACCATGTGGGTCCCCATTCTCCCAGTCTATCTTTCCATGGTTGAAATCACCCATGATTAAGAGTCTTGAGCCATTCCTGCTGGCAACTGAAGCTGCTCTCTCTATTATATTAATGGTTGCCATGTTGTTCCTATCAAACTCCTGTCTAGGTCTTCTGTCATTTAGGGGAGGGTTGTAAATGACTGTCACTATTATCTTAGGTCCACCCATTGTTATAGTTCCTGTTATGTAATCTCTGAATCCGTCACAGCCCGGAATTTCCATCTCATCAAAACTCCAGTCCTTCCTTATCAGCAGGGCCACTCCTCCACCTCCTCTCCCTTCCCTCTCTTTCCTTACTATATAGTAGTCCTTTGGAAACACAGCATCTGTTATGACTCCTGACAATTTTGTTTCCGTTAGTCCTATTACATCAGGGTTTTCTTCTTGCACCCTTTCTGCCAGTTCACTTGCTTTATTGGTAATCCCATCAATGTTTGAGTACATTACCTTGAAGCTCACTTTCTTATATCCAATTTCACCCACACTCCCTACAAGTGTAGGAGGTTGTTCTATGGTCATTGCTACTTGGGTAGGCTCCTCCTCCTGTGAGGTAGTTGCCAGGGGTTCAGGGGGAGGTGGTGTGGGGGGTGGAGGGCTTAGGTCTTCCTCCGGCCTGCTTGGGGCAGGAAGAAGTCCTAGGGGTGAGGGAGCAGGGATTGCTTGGGGAGAGGGCACGCCCTCCTGCGGTGAAGTTGACAGGGGTTTGGAGGGAGGTGGAGTGGGGGATAGAGGGCTTTGGTCTTGCTCAGGCCTGCTTGGGGCAGGGAGAAGACCAGGGGTTGGGAAAGCAGGGGCTACTTGGGGTAAGGGGAGGGGGAGGATTTGGGTTTCATGATGGGCATTATGCAGGGGCAAGGAAGGGTTTGTGCTGGGGGGTAGGGAGGGCCCTATTGGGTGGTGGACTGGGGTGTTGCATTCCCCCCTGGGGTTCCTGGGTTGCTGGATTGGGGTTCCCCACTCCCCTCTGGGATTGCTGGGTTGGAGGCTGAGGTTCCCTGGCTCTCTTCCCTCTCCTTGCTTGTGTGTGTGTGTGTGTGTGTGTGTGTGTGTGTGTGTGTGTGTGTGTGTGTGTGTGTGTGTGTGTGTGTGTGTGTGTGTGTGTGTGTGTGTGTGTGCGAGAGTGAGAGTGTGAGCATGTATTCACTCCCCAAGGAGCGCCACCCTCCTCAGGACAAAGACGGCCCTACCTGGGTTTTTTTTGGGACTCCCATTGAGATGACCTCCAGACGAGAGAAAAAAAGTTCTCTATAGCAAGTCAAATCCTTCTCTTTCACACAGGAGCTGTGAGATGTTGCATGTATTGTGTATTCACTCTCCAAGGAGCGCCACCCTCCTCAGACCATAGACAGCCTACCTGGGTTTTTTGCTCAACTCCCATAGAGATGACCGCCAGACGAGAAAAAAAAGTTCCTCATAGCAACCCTAACCCTTCTCTTTCAAACGATGGAGGGAGGGGCTGTGAGGTATTGTATGTGGCAACATCGCCCCCCACTTGATCATCAAATATAAGGACACCACACGCCCCTCCTTCGTCGTATTATACAGTTAGTGTTGAAACCTTCCACTCTCCATCCCCGTCTAGACTAACATGTAAGTAAATTAATATCTATTTCATATTTGGGGGTATATATATATATATATATATATATATATATATATATATATATATATATATATATATATATATATATATTAGTATATTTTGGTAGCAGTCTTTCCTGTAGACATATACTATTAAATATGACCGAAAAAGTAAGATTAATAATTCTAACACGAATTTTCTCAATCTTTCGTACATTACGCTTCACTGTTGGAGGTAAATCAAAAATCACTTCTCCAAAATTCATTTTTATTTCTAGTCTGACGCGACACGGGCGCGTTTCGTAAAACTTATTACATTTTCAAAGACTTCACAAATACACAACTGATTAGAACTTACGTCTCTCTGATATTATATCTACATTTGAGTGAGGTGGGAAGGGTGATGTGGCATTAACACAAGACAGAACAGGAGGGGATATTAATAGGGTATTAAAAGTATCAACACAAGACAGAACAGAAACAATGGGTATTGAATAGAAGTGTTTGTAGAAAGCCTATTGGACCATATTTCTTGATGCTTCTATATTGGAGCGGAGTCTTGAGGTGGGTAGAATATAGTTGTGCAATAATTGGCTGTTGATTGCTGGTGTTGACTTCTTGATGTGTAGTGCCTCGCAAACGTCAAGCCGCCTGCTATCGCTGTATCTATCGATGATTTCTGTGTTGTTTACTAGGATTTCTCTGGCGATGGTTTGCTTATGGGAAGAGATTATATGTTCCTTAATGGAGCCCTGTTGCTTATGCATCGTTAAACGCCTAGAAAGAGATGTTGTTGTCTTGCCTATATACTGGGTTTTTTGGAGCTTACAGTCCCCAAGTGGGCATTTGAAGGCATAGACGACGTTAGTCTCTTTTAAAGCGTTCTGTTTTGTGTCTGGAGAGTTTCTCATGAGTAGGCTGGCCGTTTTTCTGGTTTTATAGTAAATCGTCAGTTGTATCCTCTGATTTTTGTCAGAGGATACACAAAAATCAGAGGATACAACTGACGATTTACTATAAAACCAGAAAAACGGCCAGCCTACTCATGAGAAACTCTCCAGACACAAAACAGAACGCTTTAAAAGAGACTAACGTCGTCTATGCCTTCAAATGCCCACTTGGGGACTGTAAGCTCCAAAAAACCCAGTATATAGGCAAGACAACAACATCTCTTTCTAGGCGTTTAACGATGCATAAGCAACAGGGCTCCATATATTGATATATGCCTTATGGGATTGTTATGACCGTCTTCTGTTGAGTGCTCCCCCAGAACGGTTTTTTAAGTCATTTGGAGAAACGGTGAAAAGGTATGAGGAGTATTCATCTCAGGAGATCCAGACAGAGATTTGGCAGATGGAAAAATTAACCTTCCAACATCGTGAAATGATTACAGCCTTTGAGTCTGGGCGGAGTGTCTATGGGCTCATAAGGTGATCTCTACCCCCCACCCCTTCATCCCTCTTCCCCCAGGTGGGTCACAGGTGTATTTAAAGGTTGCCCACCGCCGCTCCTGGAACACTATACTACAGTTGTCGACACTCTCCACTCAGCCGCCCTCTCACCATGCCTCTGGCGACTATCAAGACCATCGGCGACGATATCACTGACTCCCACACCTTTGGGGTGGGAGATGTGATAATCTACGACCTCCCAGCTGCCGTTGTGCGACCCTAAGGGCTGGCTTCCGTCATCTGGAAGACGTTCTCCTACGCCCGTGTGGAACGTGAAGGACTGGGTAATGCCAATAGGGCAATAATTCGTTGTCGGTCTACCCCGGGGGACATTGTTGTGAAGATAGCCCTCTCCCCTCAGACGGACAAGATCTCATAGAGGAGCCCGTCCTTTTCTTCAGGCCCACTTTTGTGGGGTTGATTTCTGTATTCGGGACAGGAGCCCCCTTCGAGTCAAACTCAATAGCCCAGGAACAAGTGCAGACTTCCGCCGACACACACTACGTCACTAACGTCACCCTGGATACCGCCAAGAACCGCAGATAAGGTGGGCAATTTAATGGCGGCAACCCCAACCATGACTCGACTAGTGGTACGCTACGGCTTAGGGGCTTCCCGCGACGGTATGGTCAACTGGCACAAGGACATTGGACCCATGCTGCTGTCTCTTCATCAAGAACTCGCCAAACTCAACAAAGAGTTAGTCATCCTCAAACGACCTGCCGCTGTTACCCCATCAGTGGCGCCCCTCCCGTTCGACGACCCAAGTGCTGATAATCTTACTATAACGCTCGACACCGTGGTGGGAGAGGGTGGTACCACACCAAGAACCTCTTC